>CAUYPO010057586.1:0-10646 GCA_963574435.1 Cheirogaleus major
CAATTAATTGCTTTCTATTTATAGTAGAGACGGGGTCTCACTCTTGCTCAGGTTGGTTTCGAACTCCTGAGCTCGAGCGATCCGCCCGCCTCAGCCTCCCAGAGAGCTAGGATTACAGGCGTGAGCCACCGCGCCCGGCTCAGTGGCCCACTGTTGAAAGGAGAAAACATACAAGGTTGGTATTATGCAAAACTAAAAGTTTTAAAAGACTAAAAAAGTTTGGCTTACCCAGAAGAATGGATAAAACCTTCTGAAAACACACTTTCCCTGTTTTTTTTCTTTTCTTTTCTCCTTTCCTCCCCACCTCCTACAAAGAATTAAGCTGCAGAAACTGGAAGAATTCAGTGTTTTCCTAATTTTCTATTCCAAATGTATGTGATAATGTGTTCACAAGAGGAAAGATATTCCAATGTAATATTGTTTAATCACCAATAAAACTCAACTCTAGTGTTTTAAGAGCAAAACTCAGTGGAATAATTTGAATTTGTTGATACAGTATACATTATTATTATTTCAGATAGAACAGTGTGCTCAAGCTTCATAATTTTACTAGAACATTCACTATTTACATCTTATCACTGCTGCTTTTTATTCATAAGAAAGTTTAATACTTTTAATACCTTTTATTCTGTAGCATGTAATTCAACTGGAGGATCTATATAAAAGTCTTATTATGAATACATATGTATGTATTTGTGTGTATGTGTATGTGCATGCATAGACTCATCTATATCTGGCCCTTTCCAAAGAGGGTTTGAGGTGGCCCCACAAGTTTTACAATAACCTTTTTCTTATCAGGGAAATAATAAATTTTCATTGTGGAACATATGTACACAGTGGGACCATCTCTCCCCACATATATGGTTTCCCCCTAATATTGCAGTTCTCCACTGACTGCTGGGTTACTCCTCTTATTTATTGATGAAATTAGCTCACTTCCCTCACTGTCACTCTTTCCACTACTCCTGTCATAATTTCAGTGTACATATAAACGATCTTCCAATAAACTGGCTTCTCAGTTTCTTGAACTCTCCTCTACTACGGTCACTCCTTAGATTTTTTTTTCAAGACCAATAATTTCAACTCTCCAGAATCTCTGCCTGAATCCTCCTCTCTGACTGTATTCTAGTCCTAACCCTAACAATTTTCCATTCCCCTCAGCCTACAATCCTTTGCTTCTCCCACCTTTTCTCTACTCTCAACCCCTGTCTCTTCCTTGCAAAACTTAAATTCCATAGTTAATCAGTATAGTTACTCCCTACATGTACTGTTGGTTCCCTCGCCCCTGACTGCTCATCTCTTACATGTTTGGCAAAGCCACAACCCTGGTTAAATCTAACTCTCTGTGCTTTGTACCTGATCCATGTAGCTGAGTGACTGGCCTCATTTTAACTTCTTCACCTCCTGTGGGCACTGAAGAGACTTCTGTAGTTCATTTGCTTTTCCATTCTCCTGGGTGGCTTATCTCACATCTCCCCTCTTTTCAAGCCTCTAACACCTTCTCCCCAATCCTCATTCTTGCTTCTCAGCCTTTCATGCCATCTCTGCTCCTCCCTTGATCGCTTCATCTTGGAGTGCCCCAGACACTCAAACCTCTTCTCTATCCAGTCTTACTCTCTGGAGGGTGATCTCGTCCAGTCTCAAGGCTGTGAACACCATCTATTTGTTGGTGATTGCCAAATTTGTATCTCCTGCCTAGACTTCTCTCTTGAAATCCAAACTTGTATATTCAATTGCCTTTTCAGCTTCTCTACTTGTATATCTAATCCAGGGTTTCTCAGCCTCAGCACTATTGACATTTTGGGCAGGATGAATCTTTGTTGTAGGGGGCTATTCTGGGCATTGTAGCATGTTTAGCAGCATTCCTGGCCTCTACTCATTGGATGCCATAAGCCATCTCCCCTCTCAGCTGTAACAACCAGAAATGTCTCCAGACATTGCCAAATGTCCCCAGGGGAGCAAAAATGTTCCTGGCTGAGAACCACTGGGTTAAACCATTGTGGTAGTGGGTGTGATCTGAGTGGTTTTTCCTCAGGGAAAAACCTATTGTGAGCTGGCTTCATTTTTTTTCTTTTTTTTCCATTCTACCACCCTAGCTAGAGTGCAGTGGTGTCATCATAGCTCACAGCAACCTCAAACTCCTGGTCTCAAGGGATCCTCCTGCTGCAGCCTTCCAAGTAGCTGGGACTACAGGCTTGCACTACCACGCCTGGCTAATTTTTTCTATTTTTAGTAGAGACGGGGTCTCTCTCTTGCTCAGGCTGGCCTTGAACTCCTAACCTCAAGCAATCCTCCAGCCTTGGCCTCCCAGAGTGCTAGGATTACAGGCGTGAACTACCAGGTCTGGCCCTGGCTTCATTCTTGACCTCATCTTTTAGTACTCCTTCTCACTCTCTTCCTGACCCACTGGCCTCCTGCCTATGCCTTGAACTCAATACTCATACTCTCGCTTTGGGGTCTTTGCACTGATATTCCTTTTTCTGGAATGTTCTTATCTCAAAAATCTTCCTGGCTCACTCCCTCTTTTTCGTCAAGTCTTTGTTCAAGTGTTACCTTCTCAGTGAGCCCCATTTAAATTTGCTACTCAACACTCCAGATCTTCCCTAACCTGCTCTTATTTTTTTTTCCTGGGCTCCTGTAGCCATCAAGTATATTATATAATTTACTTACACTCAACATTTATTATTTGTTGCCTATCTTATCCCATGAGAGTGAAGCTTAATGAGGATATGAATATTAATATTTATCTGTTTTGCTCACTGTTATATCTCTGCCTCTAGAACAGTGTCTAACAATTAATATTTGTTGAGTCTGTGAATGAATTGATTGCTCAGATATCTGAAGTCTGATTGGGCCTTATTTGTTTCCTTGTGTGAGTGTGATTATCTTTGTGTGTCACTGATTGCTTTTGAAAATTTATTTCTGTGAATTCCCCAAGGTCTAAGGTTTGCTTTTGCTTCTGTTATTATTTAAGGGGACTACCAGTCTGGTACCACTTAAAATGCATTGGTTATGTCTTCTTGAATCACCCCAGTGATGTTAATTTAGACTGGAATTCATGAAAGAGATTAGCCCGTGGTTATAATCTGTTAGGGATGGGTGTCTTCTCCCTCCCAATTCAGTGCCAAGACAACTCTCCTGCAGTCCCCTTGGCAATAGAATGAGGTGGGAGAGTCTACTTTCAGGATATACCCTTTTAGGGTCTCAAATTCCTGTGGGCATTAGACTCCCTCCTCCCTCCACCTCCAGACCAGACTCTGACTTCTTGATTTGAGAGCTCTGAAGTTCCTTTAAACCCAGTTCTATTCTGCTGAGTTTAATCTGGACCAACAAACATCCTTTGGACAAAATTGAGCCATTTACCTCCCTATCTTCTTGCTATTTCCTATGATCTTGTCAATAATTTTATATCTTTTTAAAAAACCCTTTTTTTGTTTGTTTTTAATATTTTGTCCTTCATTTCTAGTTGTCTGTAGTGGGAAGGTCATCATCCAAATAACCTGTCATTAGCAGAAACCAGAACTTTTTAGAAATATGTTGTGAATCTTTTCCACACCATGTATTCTCTACACATTATTTTTCATTGTTGCATAGTATTTTCCTGTATGGGTGTATCCTAATGTAGTCAGCCATTCCCTGCTGTTAGTCATAGAGTAGAAATTGTTCAGAACAAACGAAGTCTAATTCTTTTGAGATGCATTGCCCAAATGTCCTACAGAAAGGTTGTGCTATTCCTCAACTCCACCTTGCAGAGTATAAGTCCATAACCATTTTAAATGCATCATTTATATTTTCAACTAGAAGCATGGATCAAGTGACTTAAATGGAGGAGTTAAAGTATAAGCTTGCAATCAACATGCTAGGGGAACTTCAGAACAACCTGAAGTCAGCTCAGTCTGTGCCAGTCCCAGCATGGTTCCAGAATCTCCCTATAGTGGATGGAACAGGGAGAAGATGGTGATACTGCCTCAGTCTGTAGCCAGTGAGTCAGTACTGAACAAGGTCAGTCAATTCAAAAAAAGGTAGAGTACTACCACTGTGAAGATGCAAGGGAGTTTCCAGAAAATGCTGATTACTAACTGTGGCTTCATCGCTTGCATGAAATGGTGAAAATGAGTCATGTTCTCTTATAATCCAATTAAAATAGATATTCTGGTTTAAAAATAAGCAAAGGACATGAACTGGCAATTCACAAAGAGCTATGCCAATTGCTAAAATCATAAAGTGATGCTTGGCTTCAACTGATAATTACAAACAAATAACAATAGTAAGACACAATTTTCACCTATGAGATGATCAACAATATAAGTAGTATATGTTGATACCCAATATTGACAAAGGGGATAAGAAACAGCTATTCTTATATATTTATATGAATACAATTGGTGTAAATATTTTAGAGGGTAATTTGGTAACCTAGCAGTATTTTAAATGTACACATAGCCTTACATTCACCAACGCCACTGTCAGGAATTTACCCTAGGGATGGTCTTACTAAAGTATAGTGTGTTATTTATATAATACCACAGTTTTGTTTATAATTTTATTTAACTAGAGGACTACTTAAATAATGTTACATCCATACAAGGGCATACTGTGTAACCATTAAAAATAATGAGGTAAATCTACATGTGTTTGTGTAGAAGTGTCTCCAAGTTACTATTAAATGAAAAAAATCAAGGTGCAGATGATATTTATAGTATAATCCTATTTGTATAAATGAAAACAAATATACATATATGTGATGTTAAATGCTTACTTTTATTGAGAGATACTTACATAATCATTAACAGTGGTTCCATTTGGAAAGTAGAGATTAGACAGCGGGCAGGGAGACTATTAATTTTTTTCTGTACCTCTTGAATTGTTTTCAGTGCATAAGTAATACTTTTTTTCAATTATATTCATTTGTAAAGAACTCAAATTTTTTTCCAACTAACATTTTTTTTTTCTCTTAAGTGTTTTCTTTCTTTATATGTTTCATTTTTTAAAATTCTCTTACTTTCTAGGTTGGGAACATTTCAATGATAATCACAATTAAATAAATGAAATTTGAAATTGTCTGATGCTTCTGTCTAGGTTAGCTTTAGCTTTGCCTTAGAAGATAAAGTTCATGTAAAAGGAAACAAATTTGGTGATTCTCTCCCCTCCCTGCCCCAAAAGGTCAAAAGGAGGTAGCCAGGCTGGGAAGGAGCCCCATAGAGACTGAATCAGAGAATCTGTTTTAAGATGTTCAAAAGGCATCCTTGAACAACTGGTTGAGAGACCAAGGTTGAGAAAACCTCGGATTCATTGATCTTTGTTAGCTGTATTTATAGCTGTGATGATGATATCTCTGAAGACATGCTAATTTGCAAGGTGCAGCATGGTAAAATAACTGCTGAAGGAATTTTCAACAGGATGGTTTTTCATTGAGCAAAGTAGGAACCAAAATTTGTGCCAGAGGAGGGGCTGACTAGTAACGCTGTCACGGTGATGGCAGATGTCAGGATTGGACTTCCTGGGTCCTTCGGTAGCCATCACACATCCCTCGAGGACTCTGCCTCAAGTGGGCAGTGGGTGCAGGAGACTGGAAAAATGGTAACTTTTACTTAGAAAACAACAACAGTGACCCAAATACTCATTTTAGATTCAAAGTATATGATGATTTTGAACACTTCTACTATGTAGATAGAAACTGGTTGGTTAAAGAGGATACAAGTCACTCTGAAAACCCACAACTTAAATGTTACAATAACAAAGAGCAAAATGTAGATAAGATGAAACAATTCATTGTTCATTTACAATGAATTGTAATAAAAGTGGTCCTCAGAGTTGGCTTATTTAGCAGATAGTTTTTGAGGTGGAACTTCTCAAAGAGCCATTGCAAGATAAAGCAGTAATTGTCATTCACAAATATGTCAAGAGTGTGGCAAATTGAAGTGAAATTTGAAAGTTGGATATAGATTTCTCTTGGGGACTGGGACTCACTTGTATTTCGTAGTGAAAATTACAAGGTACTGGTAAAATTAAGAACAATATCATTGGTATCATTAGGCATGTTTCTGTTTTTTGAGAAATCCCTGTGTTGTCTATTTCTCAGACCTGTAAGAAGTCTGAGCAATGAGTCAGTAATGTTTCTATATGACACAAGAGGCACTGCCTTCAGAGCACTCCCTTCTTAATAAGACCTGTCCTCAGGAGAAACAATTCAGCCAGAGCCTGCCTGACCTGAGGGAGGAGAAACACCAACTCTAACCAGCTCTGTATCCTGTGCCATCTGAGGGTGAAAGGGGAGCTGAGAAAAGCATGTGGAGTTCGCAGACCAGAGGTCCAGGCTCACTAAAAGGCTGAGACCTAATTATAGGACTCTAGAACGCTTCCCCTCCCCCAACACCTCACCACATTACTGAAGGTCTATTTACAGCAGTTTCTTTCACCCAGTACAGCATGTCTGGCTATCAAAAACAAAAAAAATTACAGTTACAAAAAGACAAAAGACACAGGTTTAAGAGACAGAGCAAGCATCACAATCAGTCATGGCAAGGATGTTGGAATTTTCAGAGCAGTAATTTAAAATAACTATGATTAATATGGTTAATATGGTAAGGGCTCTAGTGGATGAAGTAGACAACATGCAAGAACAGATGGGCACTGTAAGCAGAGAGATAGAAACCCTAAGAAAAAACGAAAAAGAAATGCTAGAGATCGAAAACACTGTAACTGAGATGAAGAATGCCTCTGATGCATCCGTACATTGGACACAGCAGAGGAAAGAATCTCTGAGCTTGAAGATATCTCAATAGAAACCTCCAAAACTGAAAAATAAAGATAACAAGGACTGAAAAAAAACCTGGAATATCCAAGAACTGTGGGACAACTACAAAACTTGTAATATATGCAAAATAGGAACATAAGAAGGAGAAGAAAGAGAAAAAGGAGGAATAGAAGAAATATTTGAAACAACAGTGACTGAGAATTTTCCCCAATTAATGTCAAAGACAAAATCACAGATACAGGAAGCTCAGAGAACACTGAGCAGGAAAAATACCAAAAAGCACAAATAGGCGTATTCAAACTACAGAAAATCAAAGATAAAGAAAACACCCTGAAAGAAGTCAGAGGGAAGAAACACCTTACCTATAGAGGAATCAAGATAAGCATTATATTTGATATCTTCTTAGAAACCATGCAATCAGGAAGAGAGTGGAATGAAGTATTTTAAGTGTTGAGAGGAAAAAACTCACCAACCTAGAAATCTGTACTCTGTGAAATTATCTTTTGAAAGTGAAGGAGACATAAAAACTTTCTTAGACAAACAAAATTGAGGAAATTTGTTTCCAGTAGACCTGCTTTGCAAAAAATGATCAAAGAAGAGAAGGAAAACTAATATGCTAAGAAAGTAGAGAAAATGGAATCATACAAAATGCTCAGTTAAAACAACAAAAGGCAGAAAAAGAGTAGAAGACAAAAATAAGAACAAAGAGCAAGGGCAAGAAATAGAAAACAGTAACAAATATGGTAGATATTAATTTAACTGTTAACACTTTGAACATCAGAGGTCTATATTCACAGAGACTGTCAGCATAGATCAAAAATACAAGACCCAACTATGTGTTGTCTACAAAAAGTCCACTTTAAATGTAAAGACACATATAAATTACAAATAAATGGATGGAATATGCCTGTAGTTCCAGCTGCTTGGGAGGCTGAGGTAGGAGGGTTACATGAGCCAAGGGATTAGAGACCAGCCTAATAGAGTGAGACTCCATCTCTAATAACAACAACGAAAGATATGGATGGAGAAAGATACACTAACACTAATCAAAAGAAAGCAGCCATAAATGCAACCATAAAAAACCAAATAATTCCATTAAAAAGTGGACAAAGGACATGAATAGATAATTCTCAAAAAAAGTCATGCAAATGACCAACAGGTATTTGAAAAAATGCACAATATCACTAGTCATCAGGGAAATGTAAGTCAAAACCACAATGAAATATCATTTTACTCCAATTAGAATGGCTATATTAAAAGACAAAAATAACAGATGCTGCCGAGGATGTGGAGAAAAGGGAACTATTATACACTGTAGGAGTGTAAATTAGTACAATCACTAAGGAAAACAGTGTGGAGATTTTTCAAAAAACTAAAAATAGAAATACCATAAATCCCACTACTGGGTATTTATCCAAAGGAAAATAGAACTACCATAAATCCCAGTGCTGGGTATTTATCCAAAGGAAAAGAAATCAGTTTATCAAAGGGATACCTACACTTGCATGTTTATTGCGGTACTATGCACAATAGCAAAGATGTGGAATCAACCTAAGTGTCCCTGGACGGATGAATGGACAAAGAAAATGTGATATATATATACACAATGCGATACTATTTGGCCATAAAGAAGAATGAAATCATGTCATTTGCAGCAACATGGATAGAACTAGAAGTTACTATGTTACATGAAATAACCCAGGTGCAAAAAGAATATTGCATGTTCTCACTCATGTGGAGCTTAAAATGTTGATCTCATAAAGGTGGAAAGTAGAATGATAGATACTAGAGGATGGGAGGGGGGATGAAGAGAGGTAGGTTAACAGACACAAACATACAGTTAGTTAAAAGGTATAAGTTCTACCATTTGGCAACAGAGCGGAATGAGCATAGTTAACAACAATGTATTGTATATTTCAAAGTAGCTAGAAGAGAGAACTTGAATTGTTCCCAACACATAGAAATGATAAATACTCAAGATGATGGACACTTCAAATACCCTGACTTGATGATTACACATTCTATTCATCTAACAAAATATCACATATGCCCAATAAATATGTAAAATATCTTTTATCAATAAAAAAAGAAAAAAGAGACAAAAAGAGTGACTATATTAATTTCAAACAGAGCAGACATCAAAGCAAAGAAAGTTATCAGGGATAAAAGGAGGCATTACATGATGATAAAGGTGTGAATATTCCAAGGAGACATAACAATCTGGCAATATGTATGTGCCTAACTACAGGGCATCAAAATATATGAGGCAAGAACTGATAGAACTGCAAGGAGAAATAGATAAATCCACTATTATAATTGAAGATTTAAACACTCTTTTATCATAAATGGACAGATCTAGCAGGCAGAAAATCCGTAAGGACATAGTTGAACTCAACATCATCAATCAACTGGATATAATTGATGTCTATAGACTACTTTATCCAGATAGCAGAATACACATTCTTCTCAAACTTACTTGGAACGTTCACCAAGCAAGACCACATTCTGGGCCATAAAACACACTTTAATAAATTTAAAAGAATAAAAATCATACAATGTCTGGTCCCAGACCATAATGGAATTAAACTACACATTAATAATGGGAGATAACTGGAAAACTCCCAAATATGTGGAGAGTAAACAATGTACTTCAAAGTAACACATGGATCAAAGAAGAAATCACAAGAGAAATTTAAAAATATTTTGAACTAAATGAAAATGAAAACACAATTTAACAAAAGTTGTGGGATGTAGCAAAAGCAGTGTTTAGAGGGAAACTTATAGCATTGAATGCATGTATTAGAAAAGAAGAAAGACCAAGAAGCAATCATCTAAATTTCCACCTAAGGAAACTAGAAAAAGAAGAGTAAATTATATACAAAGTGAGCAGAAGAAAAGAAATAATAAAAATTAGAGCAGAAGTCAATGAAATTGAAAACAGGAAATCAATGAAACCAAAAGCTGTTTCTTTGAAAAGATCAGTGAAATTTATAAACTTCTATCCAAGCTAAGAAAAAAAGAGAGAAAACACAAATGACTAATATTAGACATGAAAGAGGGGACATCACTATAGATCCCATGTACATTAAAAGAATAGTAAAGGAATATTATGCATGACTCCATTACCACAAATTTGATAACTTAGATGAAATGGACCAACTCCTTTAAAGACACAATCTCCCAAAACTTGCACAAGAAGTAGACACTCTGAGTAGGCCTATATCAATTAAAGAAATTGCATCAATAACTAATAACCTTTCAAAACAAAAAAATGCCAGGCCCAGATGGGTTCACAGGTGAATTCTACCAAACATCTAAGGAAAAGATTATGCCAATTCTTTACAATCCCTTCAGAATTTAGAAACAGAGGACATATGTCTTAACTCATTTAATGAGTCCAACATCACCCTAATACAAAAAACAGGCAAAGACATTACAAAAAAAGAAAACTATAGACTAATTATCTCTCATGAAAATAGATGTGAAAATCCTCAACCAAATATTAGTAAATCAAGTCCAACCATGTATAAGAAGAATTATACATCATGACCAAGTGGGATTAATCCCAGGTGTGCAAGGTTGATTGAACATTTGAAAATCAATCTAGGCCGGGTGCGGTGGCTCACACCTGTAATCCTAGCACTCTGGGAGGCCGAGGCGGGCAGATCATTTGAACTCAGAAGTTCGAGACCAGCCTGAGCAAGAGCGAGACCCCGTCTCTACTAAAAAAAGAATAGAAAGAAATTAGCTGGATAACTAAAAAATATATATATAAAAAATTAGACGGGCATGGTGGCACATGCTTGTAATCCCAGCTACTTGGGAGGCTGAGGCAGAAGGATCCCTTGAGCCCAGGAGTTTGAGGTTGCTGTGAGGTAGGCTGATGCCA
>CAUYPO010057588.1:0-12332 GCA_963574435.1 Cheirogaleus major
GGCCATCCAACAGAAATAAAGTGCTGATCTCGCGTGCAATTTTAGTTTCTAGAAAACACATTAAAAATGTAAAAAGGAAATTTGTTGGGTGTTGGGCGGGTGGGAGGGGGAGGAGGGGATGGGTATATACAAACATAATGAATGAGAAGTGCAACGTATGGGGAATGGTCATGCTTGAGGCTCTGCCTCGAGGCGGCGAGGGGCATGGGCAATATGCATAACCTTAACATTTGTACCCCCATAATATGCTGAAATAATAAAAAAAAAAAGGTAGGCCTACTTAGAATAATCTCCCTTTTAATTAAGTCCAAATCAGCCAGCTTGAGACATATATTAATACCCACAAAATTACTCCGCCGTGAAAGGTAACATAATCACAAGAAGTCAGCCCACCTCAAAGGAAGAGGATTGAAAAGCTGATTCACTATGGGGCGGGAATCTTGGCAGCCATGCCAGAATCCTGCCTTCCTCACTTCTCTTAAAGTTTGTCATAGTATAGAAGTATAGGAGATGAAGCCAAATGTTATCAACCTTTGGCAATATCTCAGCAATAAAACTATATTTTTGTGAAGGTGAGATTTCTCTTACATTGAAGATCGTATGCATAAATTCCATCATTTATTTATATACGATTCTCAAATAATGCACTTCTTTTCCAATATTTTAAATGGCTCTGAAGCTGATAATCACGTAGAATTTCCTCTTTTTTCACATAAAGAAGCATTTGAAAAGTTATGATAAGGTATTGAAATTATTCACTGTGTATGTATGTTTTAAAACTCTAAAGAAAATGCTATAGTTTTATTTATTTTGTTATATCAACTGAATATCCGTAAAGTGTCAATGTTTAATTCCAAACATGAACAGGAAACTCTTGGTGAACATTTACAAATTTCAACCTCTAATACTTGTTATTAATTCTAAAAATAGTTTTATCTTTATTGCTTTTCCCAAGAAATCCAAGAGATATGGTGGTGATAAAATATAAAACACAAGCCATTATTAAAGTGTTCACTTAGGCAAGAGAACCCCATTGAAATTTGAATAGTAATAATTTTAGTTCAAATATAGAAAAGAGTATGAACACAAAGAAAATACTGTATTTTACAGTTCAGAAAAAACAATCATGATATCTGCCTGTGTCTTGGATCACTATGTTATATTGTATAATGTCCAGGGAAAAGGCATTAATGCTCTCTAAGAAAAGTGGATTGGGTGATCATAAAAATGATTCCTGCAGCCATATACAGAAATGGTCCTGGTCACAATGATTTTTAATGAAAACAGTCATTTTCGGTCTAATTAGAATATGATAGTGTTAAATATGTTAAATTCAGTCTGTTAAATATAACTTATGGACTGGGGATTTAGACAAATATGAGACTAGAAATATCAAATAAGCAGCATTTATTGAGCACTTATTATAAGCCAGCACTAGATGAGTGCTTTTTATGTATTGTTTCCTTAATCTACAAAGTTCCTGAAGGGAAGTGGTGTCATGATCCTCATTTTTTGGATAAGAGTTATAATGTAACAAAAGTTCATTTAGCTAGTGTTACAGCTAGAGTTTGAACTCTGGATCAGGTATCTCCCTTCTAAGAAGATGCCTGGACTTACTAAATAAGTACATTTGTGACAAGCAACCAATAAGAGAAAGTTCAGGTATAAAGTTTGATTCCATTGAACAGGACCAAACCTGAAGCATATCTTCCCTGTTGAGATTAGCTTTCCATCTGCAGAATACAGAGAAATAATCAAACATCATGGGAGCTCCATCACTTCCCATAGTTAAAGCACAGAATGACGATCACAGTAGATTTTACTTTAATTGGAATAGATCCCTGACCCTTAGAAAGACTAATACCACTATAGCTTTGCTTTTGGTTTGTTTTGAATTATTTATTAAATATTGGTTCTTATCTTTCAGAGTTGCTTTCAACCATGTTGGAGTTGCTTACCAAACTTCCCACACCTATCCATATTGCCCTTGCCTAATAGCATCCCAGTTCATTGTGAAGTGGTCAGTGCAGTGCTATATTTTTCTCCCTGTTCAGATATTTGGAAGATCTAGCAGACTCCACAGAGTATGTTCATGTGAGACTTTTATGTAAAGGTAAAATATACAGAACAGCAAGAAAAATAGAATTTAAACAAGCATCAAAGATCTGAGAGACAATCTTTATGCACCTGAATTGTGCTGAGTCTCTGACTGAACTGCCAAGTCTGTGCGAGGAATCTTGGCTTTGCAGGACAACCAGGAGAAGCTCTCAGTAGTCCTTTAAGTGGTCAAGCCAGGTTTGTCAAAGCATTTCAGCCAGTTCCAACCATCAGTAAAGAAGCTGCTCCTGGGTGGGGCAGGGTCACCAGGAGAACTTCTGAGGTTAAACAGCACATCGTAAATTCTACTGTCTTTAGGAGGAAAGAGAGAAGGAAAAAAAAAAAGAAAAGAAAACAAGTATCCAGGTATCTCTGGAGATAGAAAGAACTTTAAAAATCTAGCTGTAAACCAGCTATATCCTCAGGTGCCCAGACCTATATCCTGGAACTATTGTATAAATTTCATTAGTAAGGTTATCCTGCATCTGAGAAGTTGTTTAAATTCAATAAGGTCTACATTTAACACCCTTGGGAATTCCCTGCCTTAGCTTGGAAGAACCTTGATTCACCCAGTTAATAGTGAGATGCAGAAATGTGAATAGTTCTTGTGAATTTGATGGACCAAGTTGATATTGGCTAACGGTATTTCAAACATATGTACATCCTACTGTGATTCTAAAATGCCATATGTAGGCTACAGGTATTATAGGCCAATTAGACATTTATCCAATCCTAATTGTGCATAAGAGCTAGAAAAAGTGTCTTTTAAAGACATATTGGAAGATACAGTTGGCTGAAGATCTGAAAATCTCCTTCCACTTTCCAAAAAAAGCCCCAAATTAAGTTCAAATTTTAACATGCCATAAACTTCTTGCTTTGTGTATATCCTTCTCATTCTTCCATTTTCAACTTTAATTTAAATATAATATTAATGAAATTGTCATGCAGTCATGTTGGCCAAAAGCCAGTACAATTCTAAAATTCAACAAGAAATATTCAAAAGCAGTTTAAATAATTACTTTTCCCACAATGTGAGGTTAATAATACCAGGTAAAGTGGATAGCAATCTCAATGCTAATTTTAATAAAATTAAACCATAGATCTTCACAAGGTATTAATAGGCTGACATTTAAATCGGGGTTCAGAAACATCAGAGAAGAGAGTTACAAATGCAAAAAAATAATTAAATAAACTCTATGCTGTGTGATTTACATTGAGTGAATCAATATAATCTTGTGGGATTTAAATATAAGTGATAGATATAGAAGCAGATACAGATGTATGATATGTGTGTTTTTTAGCTGTATCTGCAAGTAACACTTAGAAACAAAGGAACTCTAATACAGCGAGTACATCTAGCCCAGAGATCTTGGTTTTTATATACCTTTCTCTAGAGCTCCTTGGAGAAATGGATAACATGAAAACTGCACACAAATACAAATTTATTTAATAAAGAAAGAGATAGAGTATTGAAGAGGCTATGTCACTTACACAGTCACTGGCAAATGGGTTTCTCATTAGAAGAGCAGACAGTGGTCTGACTGTTGGGGTTAAGACCCCCACATTCTTCGCTTAATAGTTTTGACACCTTGGGCAACTCTCTCCACTATCAGCCCTTAATTTCTTTGGCAGTAAATCTCTATAACAGTAATAATATCTACCTTATAAGTAGTGTTGTCAGGGCCTAAACGAGATAATACACGGAAAGTACAAAAACATAACAAACTGTATTCACTACATATGTGTTGGCTTTTTATTATTAATATCATAATTTTATTATTGCAATATCTGTTTCATTATATGGAACCATGCATATCTGAGTTTATATTACATCCATTTTCTATGAAAATGCACAGAACTGAAGCAAGCATATTACCAATGATGATCAGCAAATGGTTTTAAAAATATCATTGTGTTCTTGTGAGAAAGTAAGGAAGTTGACCTAAATACTATGGAGTTTAAGAATTAGAGAAAAATGGGAAGCTTGGCTTGACAGGCTGGGACCAGATTATACTGATCTGTGAGAATAAAATACAACTTTTGAAAGGGTATTTTTAGACAGTTTAGCTTCACATCAGTATATAAGATATTTTGTTGTAAGAAGAGAAAGGGACAGCATTTATGCTGTATATGGATAAAAAATAGTCATCAAATAGTTAATAATACCTAAATTGTATTGGAAAAATTTAAAGAAGGCATTATAAATTCAAAATCATTGGCAGTGCATTCAAATACAAAATAGGAACATGTCGGAACTGTAGAATATATCAATTTTATAATTTTAATTTTATACAATAACTAAAATTAATCTAATAAATGGTTTCACATGGAGGCCCTGTAGGGAGTGACTTTAATTGATATATGTCTAATTTGTATGACTAGAAATTTTTTTGTTTCATATAAATAATTGATTTGCTAAAATTATTGTTTCTCCTACTAAGGTTTTTAATTGTCTCCTGTGGAATCTTTTTGCTGTTAAATTACCTAGCCATTTTTTCTTCCAGTGAAACGCAAGAAAAAATCTACAAAGACAAGGCAAGTGATCCAAAATTGGTGTAATTTTTTAAATACAGTTTCATTTTTAAAAAGATTATAATGACAACAGAATATTAATTTATATTCTGTATTTCATCGTTTTTCCTTTCCATTTTTTTACTGTCACAATACAAAATACCAAAATGTTAGAAGAGAGGAAAAGGGAGAAGAATTAAAGGTTAGAAATAATGAGGAAAATGGGCAATCGCTCCTAAATAATTGAGAGTGAACTCCATATCACTGTTAAAGTAAGAGGCAACATCATTATCCCTTATTCTTGCAAAAAATATGCATGGGTCACTTAGTGGTATTACTACCCTTACTTATTAAAGCATGGACCACTGATCTCTAGAAGAGAATAGCTAAATTTGCTAGCTTAATGAAGGCTTAAATGAAAGGAATTAAGGAATGAAACTTACCAAACCTTGCATGTGGAACTTCACTTGACCTCAAAGTACTATTTTTAATTATGCAAAGTCAGCAAAAAGCATGCAAATGGAAAGGAGTACATTACTAAACATAACTTGGTCCATTATTTTTTGTAATTCCTGTTCTTCTATTTCAATCTTCTTTTTACAGCAGATGCAAGGTCAAGAAAGAGAATTGCTAGTTAAAAGATAGAGTGATGGCCAGATCCCCCAAAAAGATCATCATAAAATTAGGACTAAAAAAAAATTATAGAATGTGATATAGCTACTCTAATACAAACTGTACTTATTTTTCAAAAATTATATTTTTTCATTCCAAATAGTGTTCCAATAATATAGCCATTTCTAACTATGATTATGATTTCTTAAATGTGGGAACTCCTATGATGCTTCCAGTTCTTATTTTCACTCTGTTGGAGTTGTCAGAAAAGTGAAGTTGACCAAATTATAGAGTTCTAACTGTAAATGCAAATATAGTGTAACAAATATCCCATCTGCTAGAAATTTTCAGTAGCCCTTACAGCTAGCTACTCATAAAGATGTGATCTCCTATGGCCATTGACATTGTCACCTGTGGGAGTGTTGTGTGTGTGTGTGTGTGTGTGTGTGTGTGTGTAGCTCCAGCTAGGGTGATATAATTTAGATTAAACTCTGAGTCACTGCAGGTCCTCTTCTTCCTGATTTTAAGTATGTTTTTCTGTCATGTTAAAGGGTACGATGCACACTATCTAGGGGATGGGCATGGTACAAAAGCAACTGATGTAACCAAATCATTTGTACCCCCATAATATTCTGAAATGAAAAAGTAAAAATAAAACAATAAAAAATTAATAAAAAAATAAATATTCAAAAATCACCTGAACTATGAACATACTTTGAAAGAGGGCCATTAGAGATACAGAGGGAGTTTGCCTAGATCTGTGCTAAGGTATTCAGCAAAACAATCGCTATAATTTTGAGGCAGTATTGGGAAATTCGATCTTGGAAAAATTGGTTTTGATAATTTTGGCAGAAAGCGAGATAAGTTTTTACTTGTAAAGAAGAAATGATTATTTTGCTAGTTGTCTTCAGTCATTTCCTGAGAACCAACTGTTCATGAAAATTTCATTCTGTCCATAAAGCTCTTCCCATCTATTGCATTCCACCCTTTACTGTGTGAGATCCAGATGCAGAGCTAAGCTTGGGAATACCAAGAAAACAAGGCCTTCCTTAAAGAGAACAATCTTGTAGAATCACCTGGGAACCAACCAAACAAAACAAAAACAAAAAAGAAAAAGAAAAACCCAGGTAATTGTGAAAAACTAGGATAAATATGACACTGTTGCTAGCTACACTGTTCCATGGCAGTGTGACGGTGTGCATGTGGCATTAACTGAGGTAGAATACAAATGTCAATGAGAAAAATAGACCTGGCACTTGGTGGGCAAGTGAAAGTCAAAAGAAGGGAGGGAGACAGGCAAGAACTTTGGGCACAGTAGGGTGTGTGCAAAAGATCTGGGACATGAAAAGGCATGGCACATCAGGAAGACTTAATGAGTTCACTTGGCTGGAGGATGGAGTGTTTTCACAGGTATTAACTTAGGTGGCTTCCAAATAAACTCACCAGGCAGAAAGGGTATGTTATTTTGATCTGCTTTTTATTTAATGAAACAATTATTCTGAGAGATATTTGAATGTTATATTAACTATTCATTAATATTAGAGGGTTTTGAACTCATTTTCTTTGATTATAATAAAACATGCTAAGTAGATCAATAAATACTAAGTCATGTTGATGAGGATTCTAAAATATAGGATTTAGTAATAAAAATTGATATTTACATAGTGATTATTTTACGTCAGTAGTAGTAGTAAGGGCTTTCCATGTATTATTAAACTAATTTAATACTCACCACCTATGAAGTAAGTACTATTATTATTACCATCATGTGGATTAAGAAACCCAAGGCGTAGAGAGAGATAAATCTTCACTAATTTCTAATAGCTAATAATTCCAAATCCCATACTCTTAGCTATTGGACTACTGTTTCTCTATTTTGCCATATGATTTATGTAAGGAACTAATGATTAGAAAGAAGTGTAACATAATCACAGAAAAAGGGGATATTGTTAGACAAACATGACCTGTAAGATTTAGAGAGGACAAGCCTATTATTTGGGGTTGAAACATTTGGTTTTGAAAGTAGATGAAGCAGCAAAACAATGGGCAATGACAGGTTATGTGTTCCGCCTAGCTCCCCCTTCAGGAAAGAAGTGTTCATCCCACCTTGCGCTGTTGTGAGTGCTGCCTGCTGAAGGTGAGGGCTGACTCCTGCCTCAGGAATTGATTGCTCCTGTCTGGAGGGAGCTCCCTTGCCTGAAGTTATCTCCCTTTCTAAATGACAGCCCACAAATGTGACCCATTGATGAGGCATAGGCTCAGGGTAAGTAACTCACCCAAGTCACAAATACTCCATGTGGAAGAATTTGATCCCATACTTGGCTGAGTAAAAGTCCAAGATATTTTTCCTTTAATCACATTTACTCTTGTATCTAAACTTTATAGATCAAAGTAGGTAATTTATAGAGACTGACAAATTTATGTATGCCCATTTTATGCAATCTTTAGACCTCTGCCATTTCAGTGGGCTCTCATAAATAAGTTTGTTTCAATCTTTAACATAGGCCCCAAATATAAAGGAAACAGGAACAACATGGGGTTATAAATAGTATCCTGTGGTGTATAATACATAAATGTACATAAAAGTACATATATTTTGTAGCTTAAGAATTTGTGTTTTCTGGTATTAAACATAAAATATTGTAAATTTGTGTATCATGGAGCTGAGAAGAATCATTCTCTTTGGGTATCTAAGTTGCACTTTGTAAATAGTAGGAATCAGTGGCACTATAATCTAGGTTTTTATGTGTCATTGAATCTTTTATAGTTGTTGAAAGAAATGGAATGTCTATTATTCGAAATACTACATATAAAAGAAAGTATATCAGTTGTGCTTCAACTGTTTTTAATAGAAAATCTTTAGAATAGTTCTAAGCCTTTAAACTAAGCTTTTTACAGAATTTTACCTGCTGTTGATTCAAGACATTTTCTTATGTACAACAACAACTAGTTAGACTCAAGAAGGTAATACTTGGAGCTACTGTAATCCCACATGGTTTGTTTCCTACTGACAGCATGAATGCGGGCTTGAGGGCATTGATCCATTAAACACATTATGATCAAAGTGATATTCTCATACAATCGTGACGGGAATCCTTGTTTATAGAATCACAGCCTTGTGCAATACTTGCATAGGTCAAAGATAATTAAAAGACCTAATTCCAATGAGGGCTACCTTTTAGGACCCACTTAAATAGGTCTGTTACTGCACCAATCTTTGCCAAACCTCTATCAAAGACACTGCAATACCGGGCTCCAAATTTGTGGCAAAATGCATATGACTAACAAAATAGCTGATATTTCAGATCCACATTCAGCTACAAAGGAGCATCTTCATTAGTCAAGTAATACAGTGAAATACCAACTTCTAAAATACTCATGAACTACCAGCCTGCAATCAATTTTAGAAACTTTATTTATAAATCATGTATTAATTTGATAAATTCAGTATATTAAAATTAATAATAACAACTCCTCCCCCCCAAAATTCTAAAAACGTTTTACATATGCTCTACTAGTAAAAAATATGTTTTGAAATCATGTCTTATTTAGACATATAACCTAAGAAAATATCATATATATCATTGTCCTCAGAATTAAATTGTGCTGTTGAAAGCTTTACTTTTCTTACTTTTAGAGAAGATAAAACGTACGACTGTATTATCATTACCTTTTATATATAACTTACATATTAATTGCTATTAACTCTGAGTGCAAGTGTCTTGACAGCACTTCCTTAGAAGAGACACCACCATGGGCATAATCAAATCAATCACAGTTTCGTTGCAGTAAATGTCCCATTTGCTAATGTCACCAAACCAGTGCATGTACAGCTGGCACTGACCCCTGCAAGAATGACATCAGCGTGTGTGTTGGAAATGGGCATTGCAAATTTCTAGGCACATGTTACTGTAGACAATGTAGTCTGTATCTCCCATATGTACCTCATAGTATCACAAGTCTTTTAGTATTGTGATAAATTAAGCGATTATCTAAAAAATAGCAGCAACTAACATTTGTTGTAAATTCTTACAATGCGGTAGGCCCTAAATTATTTTATCCAAACTTGCTTAATAAATCTTCACCCCACATCTGAGACTCAGGGATGTGAAGCACCTTGCCCTGGAGACTAAAGTGAGGGCGACTAGGTGATGGAGGGAGGGCTTTAATGTGGCATTTTCTAATCAGAGCTAGGTTCTTACTCCTGATATTAAGGTGCTTTGTTGATCCTCAATCCTGGAATCAGGAGGCCCAAGTTTTGGTATTATCTCTATGGAATTGGTTTGCAGTTATCTAGGACAAGTCACATGGCATATCAGGCCTCAGTTTCATCAGATGTCAAATAAGGGGATTTGACTAGACACTCTGCCAGGCTTCTCTCTTCTGAGATTCTCTTCTAAAATTTATACTTAGCCATGGGTATGGCTAACTATGCTATCAAAGTCTCAGTATGTTCTAGACATTCATGTAGCCATAGTGAAAACTCATGGTTAATGCTGTTAATGTATATTGAGTCAGCATACCATCCTACTGGGGAGAGAAAAAAAATGTAAATAAGTTTATTACAGCATATGCTGGAAGTTGTTAAATTTATTGGAGGAAAATAAGATAAAGAAAGCATGAAGAAGTGGCGGTAGAGATGAGGGATACAATTTTAAATACCATAGTCAGAGAAGACTGAACTGTGAAGGTGCTAATTGGGCATAAATTTGAAGAATATGAGGAAGCCAGCCATAGAAAATATTTAGAAGAAAGGCATGCCACATAGAAGAAAAACTCAAATATCTCAAGGCAGGATTGTGTCCGGTATGCTGCAGGAACATTGAGGAAATCAATACCGATGCCCTTTCACTTATGATGGGGTTATATCCCGATAAGTGCATGGCAAGTTGAATACACCTAACATAGCAAACATCATAGCTTAGCTTAACCTACCTTAACATGCTCAGAACACTTACATTAGCCTATAGTTGGACAAAATCATCTAAAACAAAGCCTATTTTATGATAAAGTGTTGAATATCTCATGTAATTTATTGAACATTGTACTGAAAGTGAAAAACAGAATGGTTGCATGGGTGCTCACCATTGGCATGCACGGCTGAATGCATACTGGGCCTGAAGAATATTTGAAGCACTGAACGAAAATTAATGGCTGAATGATGACTATGCTACAGCAACAATGCCGTCAATTCCTCTCTCTTGTGATGGGCTTGAGAAGAGCTGGAAGAAGGCACTGGAACACTGACACTTGATGGTTTAGCAGATGTAGATTCGGGACGATTGTGTGCCAGACTAACGGCTGTGGCTCACTGTCTGCCCAGCGTCACGAGGGGCTATTATATTGCATAGTGCTAACCCAGGAAAACATCAAAATTGAAAATCTGAAGTACAATTTTTGTTGAATGTGTACCCTTTCTCACCATCACAAAGTGAAAAAATCGTAAGTTGAAACATTATAAGTTGGGAACTATCTGTATATTTGAGTGAAAGGAGAGTTGAATTCAGAGAAGTAATACAGGCAAGACCAGATTAAGCCTTATAAGTGAATGAGATGGGAAGTTGTTTTTTGATTTTAAGTAGAGAAATAAAATCTTCTCACTTAAATTTTGACAATACTACTCTGGCTGCTTTGTTGACAATTGATGAAGACCCTTTTGGAGGCAGAGCTACATAAATCAAACAGCTATATTCCAGAGCTCGCGTGGACAAAGCACTGGCCAAGACGATAGGAAATAAACCTCTGGTTTCCATAAAAAGGTGGACCACTAGGATATTGTATGCAAAAAACATCTGCTTCATTGCAATAGATATAGTTTGTATAAAGTATGCTACATAAATATGCATATATTTCCAACTTTTTAAAATTTGCCATGTCACTTGCAGAATCCTTAAAATGCTGTATTTTCAATATTTACTAAGAAAAATGTCAACAATTGTTACAGGTCAAGTAAAATATAAAACCTGAAATGTTTTATTTCACTACTAGAGAGAATACTTCAATTCATACTCTTGTAAAAGTGCTTTGTGGATTGCTGTATGGACTAATCAGACCACAGGTGAATTCAAACATGAGATGGGCCATTTCAAAAACCATGTTCAAAGTAGACCAATTGAAGAAGTGAGTCAGCAATGGTTAGTGCCTGCTAAGAAAATAACTAATTTTTATTTGTGGAAGAAATCTAAAAAGAGAAGGGATATAACAAAGGCTAAAAAATTTTAAAAGATTGTATAAAAGAGAGTGACTAGGAAGAAGGTAAAAATAATCAGCTTTGCTTCTGAATGAACTTTGTCTTTAGCCCTGTTAGCTCAAGAGCCACCTTTGCTTTCTTTTTGACACCATCATTTAACTGCAGCAAATCAAATTTGTCTGATAGAACTGCTTGGCAGCAGCCCTAAGTAACTGCCAGGAGGCCTGACTGCAGCTGTTGCTCTCCTGTAGCACACGGTTGTGCTGTGTCATTTGAATTTGTGCTTCAATGCATCTTTAAAACATTTCTTCTGCATAACCTGATTAAAGTTGCGCCCCGTCTGTTCACTTGACTGCCAATGCTTAAGAATTCTACTGCTAGACACAGGCTAAAAATATTAACCCAAGCAGAAATATTTTTCAAAAAGAAATACTTATGAAAGTAAAGATTTCCAAGTCTTCATTTTGTTAGCTCCCAATATTTTATCATCAATATCCAGTACCTTTGCCACCTTGCATTGGCTCGAACCTATCCTATTTGCCAATCAAAACCCATCCCACAGAGTAGGAGAAAATATTTGCTCTCTTTACCACTGATAAAGGCCTAATAACAAGAATCTATCTAGAACTTAAAAGAATTAACAAGACAAAATCAAACAATCCCATCAAGAAATGGGCAACGGAATTGAACAGAAACTTCTCCAAAGAAGACACAATAACAGCAAGCAAACATATTAAAAAATGCTCATCATCTCTAATCATCAGAGAAATGCAAATCAAAACCACAATGAGACACCACCTAACCCCAGTGAGAATGGCCTATATCAAGAAATCCCAAAACAACAAATGCTGGCGAGGATGTGGAGAGACAGGAACTCTCTTACACTGCTGGTGGGACTGCAAATTAGTGCAACCTTTGTGGA
>CAUYPO010057596.1:0-15016 GCA_963574435.1 Cheirogaleus major
ATATAATTATATAATAATAAATGTCTGTTACTTCCATTTTTAATATATGATAAACACCCAGGTTTTCAACATAAAAATATATTTTTATTTCCAATAAAATTAAGTACTTCTACTAAAGGTCCACCTTTTGAATTCCTTTAAAAGGTTTTAATTTCTAGTGGTAAAGCTTGAGGCCTTCATCTCCTGGTTTCTGCCACACTTGTGCACTATAGCCCTTTTGATACAAGACAAGGTCCATATCATTTCTTTTATTCCATTGAAATGAAATTTTCTATCTATCTATTTATCTATCTATCTATCTGCTATAGACTGAACATATCCCCTCAAAATTTATATATTGAAACCCTCACCCTTAATTTACATTATAGTATTAGTAGGTGGGGCCTTTTGTACTTGATCGGGTCACGAGGCTGCCCTCATTAATGAGATTAGTGCCCTTATAAAAGTGGCAAGGCAGAACTCCTTTGCCCCTTCCCTATGTGAAGACACAGCAAGAAGACAGACGTCTATGAACCTGGAACTGAGGTCTTCATCAGCCACTGAATCTACCACCACCTTGATCTTGGACTTCCCAGCCTCAAGAACTGTGAGAAATAAATTTTTGCTGTTAAAGCTACCCTGTCTATGGTATTCTTGTTATAGCAGATAAAATAGACTAAAATACTGTTTACCTATCTATCTCTCTACCTATCTAACCATCTATCTCCCTACAATATAAAGTTTATAGAGTAAAATCAATACAAAATTGTTTTGTCCTGAAACCAATCCAAAAGGATATTTATTTCCTGAAGTACCACTCTGGAAGTAGTTTCATTTAATAATGTCATCTAAGGAAAAAACACTCAAGACAAGTACTATAGAATGGTTCTATTCAACTGTAAAATTTTAAAAGTTAAGTAAAACTGATCAACACCTGAGTGCACATACAGGAATAACATTCATCGGGCGTTGGGCAGATGGGAGGGGGGAGGAGGGGATGGCAGTATACATACATAATGAGTGAGATGCGCACCATCTGGGGTATGGACACACTTGAAGCTCTGACTGGGAGGGGGGCAAGGGCAATATACATAACCTAAACATTTGTACCCCCATAATATGCTGAAATTAAAAAAAATCCTATTTTTCTTATGTAGCATAACATTTGAGTTAATTCAATTAGTTGTTTTTAAAAAAAATCATAAGAGAGGGGAGCGGAGAACATAGAATTTCAAACTTGCTTTGCCATGTCAAGCTCTGGCTTTTCTTTGGTGATAATTCATTCTTCCTGGAGGGACCAAGAGATCACAATTTTTCCCTTTCTTAATTATGATAGAAACTTTTCAGAATGTTTTCTAAAATCTCTCCATCTCATTTCACGTCAACTTAAAATTCCATCACATCTTATTTCCTGGTTCTTTGTTCAATATTTTTACATATAACCCAATACCTTCTCTGCTTTACATGAAAACAAAATTGCAACAATGCCCATTGTTTTCCTTATTAACAATAGTAAAACACTCAATCTGATTATTCTAGTTAGAATTGTTCAAATGTGCTTTTTTCATTAATTAAGAAAATAATAAATGAATGACAGTAGTTATACAAATAATAATAAATAGAAACACTGGCATACTATAATATGTCAAAACTGTAAGAATACTACTACCTTGTAGTAGTAAAGTCCCATTCTGCAATTATATACATTTAAAAATTGGAAGAATTCACACAAAAATATTGGAAGGCAGTCATATGAATGCATTATTTAATTTTTATACCAAAGCTTTAATTAAATTAAAAGAAAACTGAAAATAAGCAAATGTTCATATTCTAAACCACTCCACTTATAACATGTACTTTTTTAACCATTTCAAAAAAGAAATGATGAATATGATCATTAAAGAATAGTATGGGGATGAATAAAAACCATGTTGAGCACTTTCTATGTGCTAGACACTGCCCTAAGTATTTCATTTTCAATATTTCAGTTACAAATCTCTTATAGACAGTAATAAATGTAAAATCTTACTTGAGAGAGAGTTCACATATGGAGATTTAGCATAGTAGGGCATTTGTATTTGTGAGAATAGATGAGATTCAGTAAATTTATGAGAAGCTATACCTTTTCAATATGTGAATAGCTATAAATATGCATTAAAAATTGGTAAATCAAATACATATATAATGAAGTAGAAGAAGAAACCTTCTTCAGTAGAAAGGGCTACTCAGGTAAAGCGAAGATACAAGTTCAAATTGGCATGATCTACAAAGAAAAGATGCCATGGCAGGTGACATAGAGAGGGCTATGGGAGCACAAAGTGGTGATGTGGAAATCTGTGATGTGGGAGGAAGACTTCTCTGCTGAAGTGCTTCTTAAACCAAGAACTCCACTACAAGGAAGGAAAATAGCATTTTTGACAGATGAATCATCATCTGCAATGCCCTCTTTAATTTCTATGAAAACTATTAATAGAAGTGATCATAAAATTTCATGAAACAAAGCTATTTTTCTGAAGATTACTGGAAGGGGAAAAATAGTATGTATATCTTATTTAATCAAGACAGATCACCAGCTCCACTTCATGTATGCCCAATATACAGTTTAATTTTCCTATTCAAAGTAACATAACACATAAGTTTATTACCATTGCTCTACACTTTGAAAGGCAAATATGCATAATAATGATAGGGTAGCAGTTTTTATTGTCAGATTATGTCTGATTAACATATCCAAAATCTAAATCCTTCCCATCACATTAAGTGCTAACATCTCTTGCCTGATATTGGAAGAGCCTCGCATGAGGTTGCCCTGTTTCTGAACTTGGTCACCTACCGTCTCTTCTCAAGAGGAAGCAGAGTGAGGATAGGAGCCAGATCATATCACACCTCTGTTCAAAAACTGACCTTGAAGTTTACACAGTGTCTTGCTCATGCTCCCTAATCAGCATTGCTCATTAATTTGTGGTATTGTTCCCCAGCACTCTCCTTGTCACTGTCTTTTCTTCAGACTCCCTGGCCCCTTTGCTGTCTATGGAACATGTCAGACGTGCTTTCTCAGGGCCTTTGCTCTTGTTGGTTTCTTTGTCACTCTGTCTCAGATATTCACCAGCAAGCTTCCTAGGCTATTTGTTTGTTTGTTTGTTTTTTAAATTGTCATTTTGAGGAGGTGTCCATTATCACTGTATTTGAAAGATCAAGACTCTCCCCATCTCCCTGGCACTCCTGGTTTATCTGTATCCTCTGCTTTTTTTGTTGTTTTTTTTACAACACTTATCATCACTTCATAAATATTTTACTTTTTTACAGTCTCACCCCATTCAAATGCAAACTCCATTAATAAAGGAATTTTTGTCTTTTTTGTTGTCTGACTTATCACTGTTCCCTCAAACAGTATTTGACACATAATAGTATAAACATTTGTTGAATAAATGATAAATGAATGAATGGATAACATCAACATTGTTTGAGAAATCTAGATTTAAACTTAGAATCACTTCTCTTGCCATTCTTTCATCTTTCTTATAATGTCTCTCTAATTCTTTGATTCCATTGCCAATTTCCCTGACATTGCATTTCAGTCACTACTATTAACATTTGGGCCATTTTTCAGTTGAATTAGTATAAAAGGTACTACTAACTGGGTTTGTGTAGCCAACTGGCCCCCTTTAAAAAAATCCATCATATATATGGATTTGGATATGGTCCTAAATTATAATTCTTTCTAAATGATATCTCTATATACAAGTCTAAAACTGTTGAATCTTTCCATTATGGAAAGTTCACATTGCTAATCATACCGTTTCAGCTCCTCATGATGTGGTTCCAGCTCCTTATCTGTGTTATATTCTACATGTTTCAGCCAAACAAAACTACTTGGCATTGCTGCAGATGGCTGAGATGTCAATGGACATCTGCCACTCTAATTTCCTTCAAACCTGTTGCTGGAGCCATGCTTTCAGTGGCCACCCATCAAACCTAAAGCCATGCTTACCCTGGACTGCTGCCATCAAACAGTGGCCAGGGTATTAGTGCTGGCACCTCAGCTCCCAGCTGCCCCATCAGCCTGGCCAAATTTTTCTTAGACCTACACTTAGTTCTGAGCCTCTTCCTATCCAATCTTTCCTTGTCCACCACTTCTTTAATAGGTGTGAGACCTACATTAATTTCAAGGCTCTCCCTATCTTCTCCAGTCCCCTCTCCTTTATCTTTCAATAAATATAATATATCTTGTGGGCCTTCCCTCACCTTGGAGCCTGCTTCTGTTGGAGGATTCCAACCAACACACTGTTCCTCAAAAAAGTATCATGTTTTTGCCTTTGTTCTTCCTACATTACCCTCATTCTCTTTCTACCTGTCTAAAGTTTTACATGGCCAAAAAGTGGCAAGCTCAAATCCCATATTGCCTCATATATATCCCTTCTGTAATTTTTCCAACTTAAGAATTTTTTTTGAAGAGGTTTTCATTATAGAACTTCCTATAGAACATCCTCCCACTGGACTTTAAGTCCCTTAAGGGCAGGAATCACATCTTATTTATCTTCATACAATGTAAATGCTGCAACTTGAAGCTTCTAGAAGTTTAGTACATATTTAATGAATTAGACTGCAGAGGATCCTTTATTAGAAGAGAGTGAGGCTGGCATATCAAAATAAAGCACTATTTACGATCTCAAGCCCCTCTCTATATTTATATCCAAATCTTTCATAGAATTCCAATAAATCAGAAAGCAATTCTCTATTACAGTCCTGCAGTTGCCAGTCTGGATCTGGATACGAATAAGAAACTAGGAAAATGTCAGTGTATAGTAATGAACACAATCCAAGAGTGGTTAAAGAAGTCCACATGTAAGTTACGTGTAGTATAATCACCATGACCCTAAAATATGATAGAGAAGCACTAAAGATCAGAGTAAGGAAGCCTTGGAGTGAGGATTTTTCAAGAGTACAAAAAGCATGACATTTAGGATACATTTCATGATATAGAAAGAAAAGTATCTTAAAAACTATAATAGTCAGAAATCTACAATTATTTACTATTTATAAATATCTTGAACTGTGTCAAACATAAAATAAAATAATAGTTTGTAAATGTATTTTCATTAGTGGAAAAGAAACACTATTTTAGTAAATTAATAATATTTATAGTAACTTAAAACATAATTTTATCATTCCTAAATCATTGTTAAAGCTTTAAAGCTTTAACAAATTACCCAATAAGCCATGATAAATATTTTATTCCTGTGCATGTATTTCACATAGACTTAAGAACACCAACTTTGGAATTTTAGTGGGCAAGATGTGAAAAAGGCTACTTGAATCAAAATTTTTAAAAATTACTATTCTAATGGACACATGCTATAATAATAACATTTTTAGACTAGTAGCCAATGTCTTTATGCATTACTCTGATTAGTTATTTATTTGTAAATATCATATTTAGAAATATTTATTCTAATTATTATATTCCTATGAAGTGTTAATATTTAGTCCAATGCTGTGGTCAGGTAAATATGACTGGTGTATGCATTAAGGTATATTAGCAAATAAAAATCAATAAACCAATTTGAGATTTTAGTAGAGATTAGAAAATAGAAGCAAATTATTAATTTTTAGGCAAACTTTCTTTGAATCAATTGTCCTATGTTAACAGCCTATTAAGATGGTAGTCAACAAATACAGCTGATGCTCTGATGACTTCTAATATCATTCCTGATAACAGAAGTGTCAACAGAAGACACAATCTGTGAATTAACTTCTTTGGGAAGAATATGGTCATATTAGCTATGTATTGGTGCATAATAAAAAACACACCTAGTAAGTTATTTGTGTGATTATTTTTGAAATCTAATGGAAGAACTTTTAATATTTTACAAAATGTGTAGTAATTTTTTGATTAGCAAATCATTAAACATTTGCCAGCCAAACTTAATCTGAAATGTTCTTATGTTAAGGCAGTAGTGGTTATAATCCAATATAAATTTGAAAGAAAGAAATAGTTATACTTAATTATCCTATAGTTTAAACATTGTCCAATTCATTATGTTGGTAATAGTGAGTGGAACCAATTCAAAGATAAGAATATAGAAGAAAATGGTAATCACATGTCATAAATGGTTATTTGTGGCAATAAAGTTTGCGTAATGTGGTAATTCTAGTTTGTTTTGTTTTCTTATACATTTAACCAAACATCATCTGTGTTTAGGAAACTAGGAAACTTATAGTATACTTATACTGTCTTATAGTATAGGATGTTCCCTTATATTGTTAATTTTGGGTTATGTTGAAACCCTACAGTTTCAACTTCAAATATTCAGTTTCCTGTACTTCAAATATTCTGTTCTTAAAATGCTGAAATACTATCCTACCTTTAGCATTACATATATTGTTAATATCTGAAATCTAACATTTATACCCTGGAGACTGGCAAGAATCAGAAATCTAACTATTTTCCTTTACCAGATTTTTCTTAACTTTCTTTTTTTATTTTAAGTTTAATTTAATTAATTAATTTTTAGACTACACTATTGAGGTCTGATTGACATACAGAGAGCTGTACATATTTAAGGCATATAACTTGATGAAATTGGAGATAAGTATACACCATAGAATCATCAGCACAATCTATGTCTTAAACCTATCCATCACCTCCAAAGATTTCTCCCCATCCTATGATTCATTATTATTATTGTTATTATTATTATAATGTATACTACCCTCTTAGCAAATTTTTAAGTAAACAATACAATATTGTTAACTATAGGAAATATGCTGTATGTAGATTTCTAGAACTTAATCATATTGCATAACTGAAACTTTCTATCCTTTGACCAACAACTCCCTGCTTCCCCCTCCTGGGCCCCTAGCAACCACCATTCCACCCTATGCTTCTATGAATTCATCTCTTTTTAGATTCTACATATGAGTAAGAGCATGCAGTATGTATCTTTCTGTGACTTGTTTATTTCACTTAGCATAATGTCTTCCAGATTCATCCAAGTGGCAGGATTTCCTTACTTTATAAGTCAGAATAATATTTCATTGTCTATAAATGCCATATTTTCTTTATTCATCCATCTATGGAAATTTAGGTTGCTTTCATTTCTTGGCTATTAATAATTAACTTTCTTTCATTGGAAGATCCTCTGACGTCTGACATAATTTAGGTCTTATACATTCACCCACTTTGTTTAATATTACTCTGAGTTGTGGTTTGATATTTAAATACAAATTGTACCCATTGTTTTATCTCTTTATATCCTGTTATCCCTCATTCTAGATTTTCATTTTTTTCTCAAAAATTTTTTTGAGAAAAATATCCAATCATAAGTCTATATATGCCAATGGTACTTATCATCCTCATGTCTTCATGTTGCTACAAAAATATCTGTGCTCAGAGCTCTCCTAATATACAAATTCCTTATTAAACAGCTAAATAACTTTTACATTACTATGTTTAAATAAGAATTAACAGCAAACTTCTGAAACTCTGTCTTTTTTTGAAATTGACTTCTACTTGTTTTTTGTTAAATGAAAATCCATGTCCAAAAAAATACTACACTATCTCTGGAAATTTCAAATATACCATATGATTATTCAAATTAGATTATGAAGCTAAAATAAAATTAATGAAAAGGATATTGAGTCCTGGATAAGCCTAAAACATGTTTTCTCTTTTTAAATGTATAAGATTAAAGAAAATAATGATATAAAGGTACAGTTAATCTCTATGTATTGATGATATATTCTGCAACTGATTCATACAGATTAATAATGTATATATTATTAATATGCACTTATTTTCTCTGTTGAATTCCATTTTATAGAGTTTTGCATAATTAATGTGATATTTTAATCATGTTACAATAACAAAAGTCAGTCTAGAAACATAAGTGGGTTAGGGACACTTGGTGATGTCTAGTGGGAAGCTTTCTTGTATCAGCCTTAAATAAGTAATTAGAAAAAGCAACAGAAAATGTGTTTCATTAGCATTATTAAGAAGAGAGGATCTCTATATTAATTTAAAATGTCGAACTTTAACTGGGAAAAGGAAATATGACCATTTAAAATAATGCATAAATAGAATGTTACAGGAAAATAATCAGCTGTGGGGCTTTATATTACTAAGTATCCTTATGAGACTTTATGATCCCTGTGTTTTTTTTTTTTTTTTTTACTTTTCTATCACTATTTTTGACTTAGTACTAAGAAAAAAAATGACAAAGAAATGGTCAACAGAAAAATGAGCACAGAGCACAAAGGACTCCTTAAAATGAACATGTCAGAGTGTACATCATGTTAGTACAAGAGATCCTGCATCAATGAAATACCAGAGAGGGCTTTTCTGGAAACTACCTTTATGAGATTCCAAATATAAACATGACATAATAAATTTATTAGCATGGGAGGACTCATTTTGAAATGGGTTAAAAATTCAATTCAAAAGAGATTTTCAGTTTGTTTTAATTTTCCAGCCGTTGTAAATTTTCTCTAAATGTAGGACATGGATTAAAAGTTTATGGATATACCCTTTGCCCCATTAGTTCCTGGTATATTTTGCCATTAAATCTTATAATGGCAGTATATTTGCTGATTAGAAGCTATAAGTCTTATTAACATATAGCCTGTTAAGGGGTCAATCTTAGAAATTTTCACTGTTTTCCTTTAAGGGAAAAATTCATTCTATTAATGAGTCTTTACATCAATAATTTAAATAGGCACAGAAATAAAACATAGTAAATATTCCCAGTACAAAATCAATCAAGATAGGGATCTGTGAATATTGCCCTGGGAATCCTAAGGAGCTTTATAATCTCCACAAGCAGCAATATTGTATGTCCTTAAAAAAGATTATTAAAATAACAAGAAAAACAACTAATGGGCAAAAAAGGAAAGATAAAGAAACACTTAACATTCACTCAGTATGTGCTAGCTATTTTCAAATATATGTAGAACATTACTGTATGAATTGTATAATACAAATATTTACAAGGGAATTGTTATAAATGAATTAATTTTGGTCACTTGTAAGCAATGTTGACAAATGAGCATAGGGAACTTAAATTTGTCAATATGTATTTCACATCAACTAGGAGATAAAGTACTCTGATTCTAATAATTGGCACCTATGGTCTAAAGAATAATATTTCTCAAATAGAGAAAGATAAATTATTGAATATGCTTATTTGAATGAGGAAAATACCTTGAGACTTAAATCTTATTATGTTTTATTTCTGTGCCTAACAAACAATATTCCAGTAAGTGATTTCATCCCTTGACTGAAGGAGCCTGACTTCGAATGAGGAATGAATTTGTCCAAATGACGGGTGGAGGGTAGATAGATCTCTCAATATAAATTAGTATTTTCTCATTAACCTAGTTAACAAGAATGAATTAGCCACAATCTTATCACTCATATAGGTGAATTGGTAATAAGTTTCAGAATGTAGAAGGTGAAAGAAAAAATCCTTGATCCAAAAGAACTCCTGGGATCAAGCTTGATATAGCCTAGAGTTTTCTCCCTAACCATGTTTATATCTAAGAAAAATATTAATATTAATACTCTATTTAGGTAAATTCAATACAGGCATAACTGTGTGTGAAACAAATCATATATTGCCTAGGGACTGTCAATGCTTTGCTTTTTGTTAGACAATCTAAAAAGATTTTATTCTTTAGGTGCAAAGTATCTTAAATAGATACTTGATAAATACTTGATAGATACTTGATAAATAGAAATTGATAGAATTCAATAACAAATTATAAATTAGGCCTCATTTGCACATTTACTATATGTACAAATTTTAGTTATTTTGGTTTATTTATGTAATATCCATCTCCCAACAACATGGTTAAATTTTCAGTCACCTGAGTGTATTAACCCTGGATAATGCACAGTTCAGACAAATAGTTCACTGTTGGCTGTTCAGTTCACAAATTGCTACTTGAATATCAGTGACCAATTTTGACATTTCTTTCAAATTGCACAGACAGCAAGCCATATAGTTCTGTTGCCTTCTGTCTCCCAGTGACAAAGCCACACGATATTTTACCAAAAAATGAATAATTGAAAGAGGTAATTGGCCAACAATGATGAAAGTTCAGCAAAGAAACAAAAAGTGATAGCATCAGAAGTAAAATTTAGATGTAACATAACTGAGTTATAGAAGAAACAGCTGAGTATAGGGAGGTTGACACTGCTACTCAGGAGACTACAGATCCGCAGCCAGAGGAACGTAATGATCATAAAGTTATCAATATAAATGAGGAAAATGGCTGTGATGACAGAGATGATGACGTCCCAGAGGAAGTGACACTGGCAAAAACCTTTACAATAAAGGAACTCTTAGAGTTATTTTGAAACTGCAAATAATAAAATGTTGCCAAGTTTGATTCAAACTTAGAAAGGATTATGAAAATTTAATAAAGCATGTAAAAATGCATGTCTATATTAAGATATTCAACAAGTAGAAAAATACAAGCACTGTTTAAACTACTCTTGATAAGATATTTTTTGTAAAACTTTAACCCCCAATGTTTCTAAGGTTAAATTACAATGTACTAAAAATAGTTTTACCATTTGTTCATTTCCCTATACCTTCATAATCATCCAAAAAACAGGTTCAGTGTTTAAACAGAAATTAAGAGGTCACAGAGTAGTTGTAATTTTTCTCATTGATTATTAAGCTCTCTTTGCATAGTTTCAGTGTGCACAGTCATTTTGAAGGTCTTTTACTAATGTACAATACCTGGAATGACTGGATTTTAAAGAAAGGGCTTAACTGTTCCCTCAAGAAGACGTGTGAACTAAAACCCCCCACTAGGCTTCCAAATTTCAGGCCTTAGAAAAGTATGTGATATGCTCCATGAGAGCAAAGATTAAAGGATACAAGAATAAATCTTCTTAGTACCAGTTTTCAAATATGTCACAAACCCCATTTTATTCTAATCTACAGAGATAAAGGTTTATACTTCCTAATCTTCCTTAAGAAATAAATTTTAATATAGTAAGTAATTCAACCATTACTAGCAGATAAATGGTAAAAGTAAGTTCTGAGAGTTAAGAATTTTTTAAATGCTCATCTCTTAGTCTCTGTGAATGGCAGCATGCTTTGGAGCTATAAAACATTCTCTCTCCAAGCTTTGTTCTTCTCAATTGGCAAACATTGGCTGTCCATGTCCTATCCTCCTGTTACACACACTTTACTTACACAACATAAGCCAACGTGTTTTTTCCTTCTGATTTCTTTTAGATCATCATAAGCATTATAGACATTTTCATCAGTGGTGCCAAGAGAACTGGGAATATGTGAGTTTACTTTTACTTCCTCTGTTGCCTAGTTGGCTGCTTCTGCAGCAACAGAACAAAAAGAGGATCATGCATGAAATATAGCTATTATTTATGAGAGAATGACTGGTTTAAAACAAGATAGATTTTTAGTATTCCATGGATATTCCCCCACCAGATTGTAACAGTTTTGAAGGAGGTTAAACTGCCAGCCAAGACTGTCAAAATTTTCTCTTGATATAGCACCAAAATAGCCTGATCAGCCCAAAAAGCTGCTGAGCCTAACTATTAGGAATTGTAGCTACTCTGCAATGTGAAAGATAGGGAATGTGGTCTATTTCATAGGTTTTTTTTTTTTTTTTAATTCTCTCAGAGTTACTGCCTAAAGAACATGAATTTCTGCTTGAATGGCTTGATGTGACATTTACCTCTAGTTTTGTGAATGAGGTCATAGTGTTGTTTAATGCATTACATTAACCTATGTCCGGTGGATCTCAAGTTACTTTCAACTGGAGTTTAGTTTCACCCAGCTTCTATAAGTGGGTATGCAAACAACTTCGGATGATATTCTAAATATACTGGTCTGCAGACCATCCACTCATTCATCAAGTTTTCTTAAGCTTCTAAAATGTGCCAGTGGTGGAAGAATTCATTAATAGCAAAACAACTTTTTCCCTTATAGATCTTCTTCCAGAATTGTCCTAATAAGGTTGATGTAAAATAACATAGAATTTTGGCAAAAAGTCATAAGAAAACCCTAATGATGACCTGAATATCTCAACTAATGGGATTGAAACCTCTGACAGACTGGCTAACTTGTTCTCCTCTAAAGATGGAAAGTTATCACTATTCTTTAAGAGGTCTCAGGAAGACTTGGGAAAATAGTGTAATTATTTCATCTAGCCAGGAAAAAGAACAGTAAGTGTTTAATGGATTGAAGCATAATATACATCAGGGTTCAGAGTAAAAAAAAACAAAGTTGAGTTAAAAACTAGGTGCCCTGTAAGATCCACTGCAAGGCAAGGAAGCCAATGATTGCAATGCCTGTCTCTGACACTTGAATTAATAGAATCATATTTAATTTGTGGCATGAAAGAAGACTAAGAGCAGTATCTATAAGATCAGAAAACATAACTAGAAAGAGGACAGAATTTAAAAGCATATAAACAAGCACACTCTATCTTCTTTTATATTTCTCTTGAGTATTCATTGCCTTCATTCACATTTTTTTTGCCCAGTGAAGTTTAAGGTTGTCTCAGACAACATTTATCAAAACCAGGGAGAGTAAAGATCATTAATAATGTCTGCAGCATTTTCTAATATCCAATTCTACACTCAGTAGCAGAATATTATAACAACAAGAAGAAAAACTGTGTGGAGATGTATAATTAGAAAATCATCACTTTTTGACTTTTATTATAGACAAGTACAGAAATATAATTGCCTCTTTATATAAAATTATATTTTTATTTGCCTTTTAAATAAGTTTGTTATTTATTAATAAAGTCCAAGAAATATAACCTCTGTGGTCCTTCTATTATTGATGAGATAGCAGTGATTGATCTGAGGAAGGATAAGGTTCTGGTGAATAAATTCAAAGACTTCTGTCAAGTTCTGCTCAATAAATTTTTATTGAACATGTGCTTTTTATTTTTTGCATATATCATACCCACATATTGTATTAGGCCATGGATATATGGAGGATAAACAAATTTGGACTCTGCCTTCAAACAATACAGAGTTTTGTGAAAATTTCATAATTTTTTAAAATAAAAATCTATCATCAGACTGGGACCAAAAAAAAGCTCCTGAAATATAACTATTTAGGTACATGTTGTAAATAAAAAATTTTAAAATACAAAATAGAATCCATTGTTTAAAACAGGTCTCCTTGGTCAAATACTGAATCTTCTATAACTGCAGTCCCCAATCCCTGGTCCATGGCCTGTTAGGAACCAGGGCTGCACAGCAGGAGGTGAGCAGCGGGCTAGCAAGCAAGCTTCATCTCTATTTACAGCCACTCTGCTCCCCATCACTCACATCACTGCCTGAGCTCTGCCTCTTGTCAGATCAGCCATCAGGAGCATTAGATTCTCATAGGAGCACAAACACTCTGTAAATTGAGCATGTGAGGAATCTAGTAGGTTGTGTGCTCTTTATCAGAATCTAATGCCTGATGATCTTAGGTAGAGCCGAGGCAGTGATGCTGGTGCTGGGGAGCAGCTGCAAATACAGATTATCATTAGCAGAGAGGTTTGACTGCACAGAGACCATAATATTAATAAATCAATTGCTTGCAGACTCAGAACAAAACCCTATCAGTGAGTGGCAAGTCACAATTAAGCTGCATCTGGTGGCAGGCTTTGTAGTGGCAAGAGAATTAATGTACTTCAATTGTACAGCTGCATCTGGTGGCAGGCTTTAAGTCAGAATCTGATACTTATTTTAGTCCAGGCTTGGTCTGCCCATTATTTCATTTACCACTTCCATTCAAGCCTCTTTCCATCACTGCCCACTTGTCTCAGTCACAGTTTTGGTAAGCCCACAAGCTAATCCTAGCAAAAATGAGTAAAAAACAAATGTTGCGGGAGAGCTTCTTTATAAAGGGGGAAAGACCCAATGAAGAGACAGCAGAAGACTGTAAGACTGCCAACAATATGAAAACTGCATTTAAAAGAAAATACCAAGAATCCTACTTAAATTACAAATTCATTGCAACAGGTGACTCACATTCTCCAAGTTCACTTTGTATAGTATGTAGCGACTGACTATCCAATGAAGCCATGAAATTTTCAAAACTGCTTTGCCATGCAGAGACCAAGCACCCTGCATTAAAAGACAAGCCTTTGGAGTTTCTCAAAAGAAAAAAACTAGAACATGAAGAACAGAAGCCATTATTGAAGGCCACCACTTCACTAAATGTGTCTACACTGAGAGCATCATTCTCAGCGGCTAACCACATTGCTAAAGCTAAGAAGCCCTTTACTATTGGTGAAGAGTTGATCCTATCTGCTACTAAGAACATTTGCCATGAACTTTTAGGAGAGGCTTCAGTTCAAAAGGTGGCATGTGTTCCTCTCTCATCTAGGACCATAACTAGATGAATTGATGAAATAGCAGAGGATATCGAGGCACAGTTGTTAGAGAGGATTGAGGAGTCACTGTGGTGTACAATCCAGGTTGACAAGTCTACTGATGTTGACAACAAGGTAGCAATGCTTGTTTTTGTGTGATATGTTTTTCAGGAGGATGTGCATGAGGATACGTTATGTGCACTTTTGTTGCCAACCAACACCACAGCTGCAGAACTACTCGAGTCTTTGTATGATTACATATCAAGAAAACTGAATTGGTCACTTTGTGTTGCTATATGCAGGGATGAAGTGGCTGCCATGACTGGATGGCTTTCTGGTTTCACTACTTGGGTCAAGGAGGTTGCTTCTGAATGTGACTCTACACACTGTGTCATCCATAGAGAAATGCTGGCTAGCCAAAAAATTCCACCTGAACTAAGCATTTTGCAGGATGTGATTAAAATTATCAACCTCATTAAAGTACATGCCCTTATCTCATATCTGTTTGTGCAGCTCTATAAGTAGATGAAGGCAGAACACATACATCTTCTCTTACACACACAAGGGAGATGGCTTTCTAAAGGTAGATCACTGGCCAGGGTTTTTGAGTTACAAGTGCTGCTCCAGATATTTCTTTTAGAAAAAGAGTCACCACTGGCAACACATTTCAGTGACAAAG
>CAUYPO010057598.1:0-38207 GCA_963574435.1 Cheirogaleus major
AAACAGAAATAAATTAATCGGCCAACTAAAAGTATATAGAAAAAATTAGCCGGGCATGGTGGCGCATGCCTGTAGTCCCAGCTACTCGGGAGGCTGAGGCAGGAGGATCGCTTGAGCCCAGGAGTTTGAGGTTGCTGTGAGCTAGGCTGACACCACCGCACTCTAGCCCGGGCAACAGAGTGAGACTTTGTCTCAAAAAAAAAAAAAAAAAAAACATAAAAAAAAAACAGGAAAACATACAATTGTATGGAGAAAAGTAAAGCAGCCAAGGGGGGTTATTTTGTACCCCTTGGCATCCTGATAAGGTGACATTTGAATAGATACTTGTGGGAAATGAGGAAAGCCGCCCTCCTGGTATCTGAGGAAGGGACATTCAAGGCAGAGAGAACAGTTGTGCACAGGCCCTTGGGAAGCACACTTGACCTGTGAGGGCAGCAAGGAGGACCGTGTGGCCGGAGCAGGAGGATACTGTCAGAGATGCTAAGGGTCGGGTCACGGGGAGCCGTGTAAGTCATCATAAGGACTTCAGCTTTTCTTCTGCGTCAGATGGGAGCACTGGAGGGATCTGGCAGAGAAATGGCCTGATCCGACTTCTGTCTTTAACACTCATCGCTGCCTGCCGCGAAGCGACTCCACTCTCACGTGGGCAGAGGGACCAGGCAACGGAGTGTGGCGGTTCCTTTGAGCACCACATCCCACTTTTCTCAGGATTTCTGTTCGAAGACACGTTTTATTGGAGATACTGACCAGGTACAATCCCTCATTTTAGAAAGGGAGGCACTCAAATTCCAAGAAGTTGAGTGACTTGGCCAAGGATCTCCAGAGTGTTAATAGCTAAGCAAGAACTCCGCCTCCCTCACCACCACCCTAGACGCTCCGCCTCTCCTCAGAGCTCTTTTGTTGCAGATGAGTTCAGAGGTGAGACCTGAGTGCAGATAAAAGTTTGGGAGTCATCATGTATCAATAGTGTGTAAAACCATGAGGCTGGATGAGGTCACCAAGGGAGTGGGCACAGATGGAGAAGAGAGAGAACCTTGGGCATTTCAATGTTTAGTGATTGGGGAGATGAGAAGGAATCTGCAAAGGAAACTGAGAGGAAGTGGCCACTGAGTACAGGCACACCTCAGAGATACTGTGGCTTCGGTTCCAATAAAGCACAATAAAGCACATTAAACAATAAAGCAAGTCACACAAATGTTTTGGTTTTCCAGTGCATGTAAAAGTTATAGGTACACTATAGTCTATTAAGTGTGCGATAGCATTATACCTAAAAAACAAGGTACATTCCTTAATTGTATTGCTAAAAAATGCCAATGATCATCTGGGCCTTCAACAATTCATAATCTTTTGATTGGTAGAGGGTCTTGCCTTAGTGTTGATGGCTGCTGACCGATCAGGGGGTGGCTGTGAAGGTTTGGGTGGCTGAGGCAATTTCTTAAAATAATACAATGAAATTTCCTGCTTTAATTGACTCTTCCTCTCACAAAAGATTTCTGTGTAGCATGCTGTTTTACATCATTTTACCCATAGAAGAACGTCTTTCCAAATTGAAGTCAACCCTCTTAAACCCCACTGTTGCTTTATCAACTAAGTTTATGGAATATTCCAAATACTTTGCTGTCATTTCAACAACGTTCACAGCATCTTCACCAGGAGTAGATTTTATCTCATGAAAGCACTTTCTTTGCTCATCCATAAGAAGCAACTCCTTACCAGTTCAAATTTTATCATGAGATTGCAGCAATTCAGTCACATCTTTAGGCATCACTTCTAATTCTAGTTCCCTTGCTATTTCTACTACATCTGAAGTTCATTCCTCCACTGAAGTCTTGAATCCCCCTCAAAGTCATCCATGAAGGTTGGAATCAACTTCTTCCAAACTCCTGTTAATGTTGATATTTTGACTTCCTCCCATGAATCACAAACGTTCTTCATGGCATCTGCAATGGAGAATCCTTTCCAGGTTTCCATTTGACTTTGCCCAGATCCATCAGAGGAATCACTATCTATGGCACTTACAGCCTTATGAAATGTATTTCTTTTTAAAAAATATTTTTGTAGAGATGGGGGTCTCACCTTCTTGCCCTGGCTAGTCACAAATTCCTGGACTCCATCAATCTTTCCATCTCTGCCTCCCAAAGTGCTGGGATTACAGATGTGAGCCACTGCACCCGACCTGAAATATATTTCGTAAATGATAATACTTGAAAGTCAAAATTAGTCCTTGATCCATGGGTGCGGAATGGATAGATATTGTGTTAACAGGCATGAAAACATTAATCTCCTTATACATCTCCATCAGAGCTCTTGGGTGACTAGGTGCATTCTCAATAAGCAGTAATATTTTGAAAAGAATCTTTTTTTCTGAGCAGTAGGTCTAAATAGTAGGCTTAAAATATTTAGCAAAGCATGTTGTAAACAAATGTGCTATCGTTTGTTGTTCCATTTACAAAGCACAGGTAAATTAGATGTAGCATCATTCTTAAGGGTCCTGAGATTTTCAGAATGGTAAATGAGCATTGGCTTCGACTTAAAGTCATCAGTTGCATCAGCCCCTAGCAAGAGAGTCAGCCTGTCCTTCAAAGCTTTGAATCCAGGCATTGACTTCTCTCTAACTATGATGAGCATAGATTGCATCTTCCAATAGAAGGTTTTTTCTTCAACACTGCAAGTCTGTTGTTTAGTGTAGCCACCTTCATCAGTGATCTTACTAGACATTCTGGATAACTTGCTGCAGCTTCTACATCAGCACTTGCTCCTTCACCTTGCTCTTTTGTTATGGAGATGGCTTCTTTCCTTAGATCTCATGTAGCAATCTCTGCTAGCTTCAAATTTTTCTTCTGTACTTCCTTACTTCTCTCAGCTTTCATAGAATTGAATAGTTAGGGCCTTGCTGTGGATTAAGCTTTGGCTTACAGGAATGTTATGGCTGGTTTGATCTTCTATCCAGACCACTGAAACTTTCTCTATATCAGCAATAGAGTTGTTATGTTTTCTTATCATTCGTGTGTTCACTGGGACAGCACTTTTATTTCCTTCAAGAACTTTCCCTTTGCACTCACAACTTGGCTGTTTGGTGCAAGATGTCTAACATTTGGCTAGACATGCCTTCCTCACTAAGCTTAATCATTTCTAGTTTTTGATTTAAAATGAGAGACTTGAGACTCTTCCTTTCACTTGAACGCTTATAGGCCATTTTAGGTTTATGAATTGGCCTTTTAGCAATTATTAATACAATAACATCAAAGACCACTGATCAAAGATCCTCATAACTGTGACATAATCATGATGAAAATGTTTAAAATATTGTGAGAATTACCAAAATGTGATACAGAGACAAAAAGTGAGCACATCCTGCTGGGAAAAAATGGCGCCAATAGACTTGTTCAATCCAGGGTTGCCACAAACCTTCGATTTGTTAAAAAAAAAAAAAAAAAAAAGCAATATCTGAGAAGTGCAATAAAAGGAAGTGCAATAAAATGAGGTATGTCTGTACCTCTAACAGAGAGTAGTGTTCCAGAAACCAAGAAAAAAAAAATGTTTCATGAGAGAGGGAGTGATCAACTATGTCAAATCCTGCTGAGAGGTCAAGAGAAAGTAGAACTGAGAATTGACTATTGAATTTAGCAGCATTAAACTCACTGGTGACCTTGGCGAGCTTTTCCAGGAGCATGTTGGGAGCAAAAACTTTAAATCGAAATGGATTCAAGAGAAAATAGGAAGAGAGGAGTTGAAGACAGTTGATGGACAACTCTTCCAAGTTTCGCTTCTGTGCTGCCCCTGAACTGTTCAGGGCACATCCAGGTTCCTTCCTATTCTACCTGGTCCTCCTTCATTCCCCATTTTCCCTCTGCTCTTTTACCACCCTCCAACTCCCCAAAACTTGCCTGTTCCACTTCCCATTCCTGTAAGCCGTACTTTTCCTCAGGAAAAAAATCATCTAACGAACTGATAAGCACTGAAAGATTAAGTAACAAGAGTTGGTTGCTGCTAATTTGCCAGCAATGACGTTCAGACCCCAAGACCCCTGTCACTTTTGGAGGGTGGGAGAAGACTGAGATGTCACAGGATGGATGGGAAGCTTTGGTAGGCTGGTGGAAGAGGAACTGCTGGAGACTGAATGGCAGAGGTGCCACGAAAATGAGCACATTCAAAACAGACCAAGCGAGACAGTGAAAAGGATAAACAGGGTCATATGTATAAATAATGGGCAGCACATTACCTATTTTCAAGAAAATTGTAGGAACTGCACCTCATTGCAATAGTTAAGCCTATCTAAAGAAATTAAACATTTCTATAATTTTAAAAACAGAAAATAGATTTCTGGCACTGTGCTTTTTCTGTAATTTTACTAAAACGTGTTAAAGAATCGCGAGATGACTCTACACTAAGCAAAGAGCTTTAGCCTAGAGAAGGAAGGGCTGGTGCTGTCAGAACCAGCTACCTGGCCTGGTGTGGTGGCTCACCCTTGTAATCCTAGCACTCTGGGAGCCTGAGGCGGGAGGATCCCTTGAGGCCAGGAGTTTCAGACTAGAGCCCTGAGCAAGAGTAGAGCCCTATCTCTACTAAAAATAGAAAAAATTAGCTGGGTGTGGTGGTGCACATCTGTAGTCCCAGCTACTAGGGAGGCTGAGGCAGGAGGATAGCTTGAGCCCAGGAGTTTGAGGTTGCTGTGAGCTAGGCTGACACCATGGCAATCTAGCCCAGGCAACAGAGTGAAACTCTTGTCTCAAAAAAAACAAAAAACAAAAAACAAAAAAACAGCTACCCAACCACAGGCAAGTCTTCAATCTTTTCTGTGCCTCAATTTCCCCATTTATAAGGTAAGGAACAAATGATAGCTAAACTTCCTTCCTTCCCTAAAAAACTAACGATGTTCGTTCGTGACAAGATTTGCTTTCTATAGTTAGTTACAGTTTTCCTAATGGTGCTTCATTTTGACCCTACTAAAAGTAGCTGAAGGGGAGAAAAAATATATATTTTTTATTAAAAATCTAAATAATCTACGTATGATATGCTTTCATTTTTACAACACAATGACTAGAAAAGCTATTTAATTCAATACCAATATATGTGGTACTGATTAAGAGAACTGATGTATTTACTAGCAATATTTCAGACAAAATTTACAAGCACCAAGCTAAGTCTCCATCTTTTAGAGTCTTTCTGTATGTTCTAAATAAGGACTTGATTTACAACTCTCATTCTTTTCCCTTAATAATGTGAAATTTTTCCGTATGAAGCTGGGTCTCTCCTTAGCTCAATGTCCTAATTTCCCCTTGTCAAAATAGCCTTTTTAGGGAGTCCCTATTGTTCTCAGTTAATTTTAACACTAAATTAAAAGTTTCATATGGTGGTGATTTTAAAACATTTTACTTCATATGGCAAAAGGTACCTCCTAAACTACTTTAATCATAATTGTTACCATCATTACAATAAGGTTTTCATATAGAATCTTTTGGACCTCAAAGTGCTCTATAAAGACCACACTTTGAAATTTTGTTCTCTTAAAACATACCCCATACATTAGATAAGGGGTCAGTGACCTCATCTTACAGACTTAATAGTCATGAGAGTACATAACTTCCCCCTAGATTCAAAGGAAATAGTGGCATTTAAGTCCTAAATCTAATAATCTAATGCTATTCCAGTGGCTTACCCTCCTTTTCTCCCCCCCGCCTTTTTTTTATTCCAAGTTTTTCTAAAATCAGCTGGGAAGTAATAGATCATATTTAATTGTTCAGGCTTTTATGCTGTGCTTTCAGAATCACGTCTGATTTGTGGTCTGGCTCTAGTTCAGTATTATCCAACACTAGGTTTATTTCATCGGCCCCATATCAAAGCTCCCTCACTTTAGCCAGAAATTAAAATAATAGCTTTAAAAGTTTTTCCCCCTCTGGTCAAGCAGCTAGCGAATAATGTGATTTGCCATATTTTGTAAATTACTATATATGCACCCCATAAAAGCTGTAGATATAATAATCCTTTTATTTTTTTAGCACAGGCACGCTAAACTTTTGCTGTTGAAAGATAGAATCTTATTTTTTCCTAACAACTTTCCTTTCCTTTAGTGTTACAAACTATGTCATTAAACCTGGAAAGGGCAAACTCCCAGATTTACCTGGTTCAAGGCCATGCGGTCCTGGGCCTAAAATCTTGAGTGCTCAGTTCTTTCCTTGGTTGCCTGAGTGACCTTGAGCAAATCCCCTCAACATCCCAGTTGCAGGAAAGAGAGATAATCCCACAAATTATCTACCTTCTACAACGGTTCACAACAATCTTCCTGACTCCTCAGAGAATGCAGAGTAGATTGGAGACAAGTCCTATGAAAATGAAAAATTATTACTCTTATAGATGACTATTATAAAATGAGATTAATCCTCATAATGTGTTCCACGGTTCAGGTTAAGCCCCAAGCTTTCGCGCTTACTTCCTTCTCTTGACATAGCCACTTGAAAATTGAAGGGAAGAGTTCATGACTCCTACAGATTCACTCCATTTTCCTGTTTTAAACCTAAATTTGACTTTTTATAGATCCTTTCTCTTCCTTGTTGTATCTTTTCAATAAAAACTAAACAATACTTTAGGTATTCACACTAAAACAGCATACTGAATCTTCTGTTTAACTCGAAAAATCCTCATAGAAACAGTAAGTGTACTTTAGTAAATGGCGAGATTCCAAATCCCCTAAGTTTCAAAATGCAGATTGTTAGGAATCAAGTTCATTAATGACAGAATATCAAATATTTTTGACAGTGAATGAGGATTTGCACTACCAAGGATTTTATGTGCGTATGGAATGTGATAAACTGATTCTAAAATTTATATGAAAATGCATAAGCCAAAAAATATCCAAGCCACTTTGAAAAATAAGATGACAGGCTTTGCTCCAGCCTTATCATAAAGGTACCATGAATAAGGCAGTGTAATATTAGCACTAATGGGTTAATGAAATTGAAGAGAGAACTTATAGGCATAGATGTTTGATATATGCAAAAGTGTACCAAGGAGCAGCTGAGAAGGACCATCTTTGAGATAATGCCAGGACAAGCAGCTACCCGGGAGGACTCCTCCCTCATGAATACATGAATATCTTCGAAGTAGAATCAAAGACCTAAACGTGAAAGGAAAATTATAAACTATTTTTTAACTATAAAGATTTTAAGAGATAAGAGAATATCTTCATGACTTCAGAATAGGAAAAGATTCCCTAAAACAAGACATAAAAGGCACTAAACATAAAAGGTTGACAGATTTGCCATTAAAATTAAGAATTTGTTTTTTACCAATACATCACGAAGACATTAAAAAGTAATCCCCAGAAAGGGAGAGGATATTTTTACAACAAATATACCAAATACCAAATTCTTTGATTGAATAGCAAACATTAGTATGCAGAATATATTCTACAAATCAATGAGAAAAAAGACAGCCGACACAACACAATAGAAAAGTAGACAAAAGAACTCCAACAGGCACTTTTCAAATGAAGAAATCCAGTGGTCAACAAACATGGAGATGCTCATATGCCATTCCTAATTAGGGAAATGCAAAATAAAACCACAATATATTTCTACTTTATGAACATCATGTTGGCTAAAATTAAGTCAAACGTTGGCCAAGTGGAACTCTCATATGCTGGAAGTGGTGAAAGGAATATAAAATGTTAGATATGCATACCTTATAACCCAGCAATTCCACTCCTAGGTATATATCCTATATAAATGTGTTTATGTGAGCAAAGATGCTCAATGCAGCATTGATTATAATCGCCAAAAACTGAAAATATCAACATAGTGCCCATCACGGGAGAATAGTGGTATTAATGAAATGGCACGTTACACAGCAATGACAATGAATAAGCCATACCCATGTGTGACATGAATCTTATAAGAAATGTTGAGTGAAAGACACCAGACACAACATACAGTATGATTCTATTTTTATATAAGCCAAAAGTGAGCAAAATTAACCATATCGTTTCGTATATAACTGGTAAAATAATTTTTTTTAAGTGGGGGGAGAATTACCATAAAGGTTACTTAAAAAGCATAAAGGATTTTAAAGGATAGTTACTTCTGGGGGATAGAGAGGGTGTCAAAAGGGAACACACAGGGAGATTCCAGAGTGCTGGCAGTAGCTTCTCTGCATCTGATTTATGATTACATAACTGTTGCTTTATCCATCAAACTGCACATTTGCTTTTGTACTTTTCTGTAGGTTATATTTCACAAAACTTAAAATTAAAAAATGAGGTCTTATACTACTGAATATTAACATCAATTAAGGCCATAATTATCGATTGTATGGGAAAAATTAGAAGGCCCAGAAACAGGCCCAAGACACAAAAGATACATAGGAATTTAATATTCTATAAAAATAGCATTACAAATCAGAGGGCAAAGAGTGATTTATGATACTGAAACAATTGATAAACTCTTTGCAAAATTAAAATCAAACTTCAATTTCATACAATATCCCCAAATAAATTTGAGATACATTAAAATTTTCCTTTTTACTCCAAAGTTGTATAGATTAAATGAGTTAATGTATATAAACAAAATTCCTTTTGAATTAAAGTGTAAAAAGTGAAATAAAAAAATAGAAGAAAATAAGAATATTTATCCATTCTTGGGTTAGGAAAAGCACACATGCAAGGGGAAAGAAAGGGGAGGGGAGAGGAGGGCAGGGGAGGGGAGAGGAGGGGAGAAAACTTCCACATTGAAATGCAATAAACTATATTAAAAGGCAAATAACACCAAAAAAATAGTTACAATATATGACAAAGGATGGACACTTAATTCATAAAGAACTTACAAACCAGGAAAACGAGCAAGTGCTCCAAGAGAGTAACAGAAAAAACACAAAGGAGCAATTCTCAAAAGAATATAAAATAGCCAATGAAAATGAAAAAACACTCAACCTTCACTAAGTAATCAAAACAATACACATACTTTTAAATGTAGCCCTTTTCAGCAATTATTCAATTTGCAAAGATTTTAAGTGGTACTTTTCGATTCTGAGAGTTTGATATATTGCTAATGGGAATGTAAATAGACAATCTCTATAGTGAATGATACACATTAATATTCTCAAAAACTTACATACCCTTTCACCTAGCAATTTAACTTCTAGAAAGGTATCTTCTAGAAACCAGTCATTCTGTACAGATGTGATTATTTTCAAGAGGTTGACTGTATCATTGTTTATAGATTACGTTAGAACAATCAAATTGTTAAACAATAGGAAATTGATCTTAAAGTTATAGTATACCCAGGAAGCGGAATATTCTGCAGTTATCTAAAAAGAAAAATATTTCATGTGGGAAATGTTTACAACATATAGAGCAGATTATGAAACAATGTATGATTGCATTTTTGAAAATATAAATGTACAGCTATGCATAGAAAAATACATAAAAGTACAAACACTCAAACGTTAACAGAGTGTCCCTAGGTGGGAGGATTAGAGTGACCTGTGTGCATGTATGTGAAGATTTCCATATTATCCAGCTTTCCAGAAATAACATGTTATTTCATTCTATAGAGCTGTGGTCCTGAACCCCCAAGCCGCAGACCAGTACTGGTCCGGGACCTGTTAGGAACCAGGCTGCAAAGCTTCATCTGTATTTACAGCCACCTCCCATCACTCACTTGCAGCACCGCCTGAGCTACACCTCCTGTCAGATCAGTCACCGTCTCCCATCACCCCCAGATGGGACCACCCAGGTGCAGGAAAACAAGCTTAGGGCTTCCAGTGATTCTGCATTATGGTGAGTTGTATAATTATTTCATTATACATTACAATATAATAATAGAAATAAAGTATACAATAAATGTAATGCGCTTGAATCATCCCCAAAACACACCTCCACCCCTACCTAAGTCCGTGGAAAAAATTATCTTCCATGAAACTGATCCCTGGTGCAAAAAATGTTGGGGACCGCTGCTACAGAGAAAAGAATATCAAATCTCTTTATGTTGTGAAATCATTTCCTAGTGGTTTTAAAAACTAAAAATAGGCCAGGCGTGGTGGCTCAAGCCTGTAGTCCTAACACTCTGGGAGGCTGAGGCAGGAGGATCACTCAAGGTCAGGAGTTCGAAACCAGCCTGAGCAAGAGCGAGACCCCCATCTCCACTAAAAATAAAAAGAAATTAATCAGCCAACTAAAATATATAGAAAAAATGAGCCGGGCATGGTGGCGCATGCCTGTAGTCCCAGCTACTTGGGAAGCTGAGGCAGAAGGATTGCTTGAGCCCAGGAGTTTGAGGTTGCTGTGAGATAGGCTGATGCCATGGCACTCTGTCTCAAAAAAATAAATTAAAATAATAATAATGAGATATTATATATCTCAGTATAATTTTCACATTTGTTTTCAGGGAGAGAAATGTGAGAAGCAGTTACTACATCTAGAAGCATGTGACATAGAACAGAGCCCTTCCCATCACACATGCATCTGACCTAAATGTATTTTCAGTCAGATTTCATATATGAACAGTATCTTTCAAAGAAAAAAGTTAAATTAAGCACCAGTAAAACATCACCATCAGCATTTGAAGTTGATCTAATATTTTATTCTTCCTTTCAACACTTTTAAAGACTCCAACATATTAGACATAGAATTTTTTGATAACATAAGTGTTAATTTCTCTGCAGACAACTATATAATCCTTTAAAATGATATGAACATGTATATATGAGATTGAGGTTTCTGCAGCCTATGTATGCCTCTTGGAGAGAGGAAGCAATGTACTGACAATTGAAATTAAAAAAAGAAATTGGTTTCCTCACCAAACACTAATGTCCCGTACATGAACCTATCATCTGTGAGAGCAATGAAGAACAGGTACTCCTTTCACCTAGCTGTTAGCTTGGACTTTTCCTATACCTCATTCCAGTCCAGGCAAATCTGTTTATCTGGAAAGACCCTCCACCCTCCAGATCAACTCAAAATACTCCTTATTCCTGATCAGAAGAGAGAGAACATTCTTCCTAAGGGAAGACAGAAAAAGGAGACAAACATTTAAGCATTCTTTATGATTGTCCTCCTAGGTATTTCACATCCAATATCCCAATACTCCATGCAAACATGCATACAGTTTAGATTGCTCCCTTCATTACTGAAAAACAGGAGGGAACTATGTGTTCCTACTTCATTTTAAGTGCCTGGGACAACTAAGTATTTCACTGAAAGACATGTAATAAATGCTATTTAATAGAGGTAAGAATAAGGAAAAAGCAAAGTTATCTGCTTTCATTTGGCTTAAAGGGAAAAAGTATGCTCTACTATATGCTAAAATATCAGACCAACACACAACATACTGCAAAACTTTAATACAATGTGGTTAAACACAATATTCAAATATTAAACTTTTCAAACACATGAAAGTCTTCTGAAAGTCAACAAACTGGGCTTTTTAAATGCTACCTTTGTGTAACTTTATAAAATTCTTTCCCTCAACAATGTCTGACACTGATCTTGATACTTGTTAGGCTGATGTAAGATAATGACACCTCAAGAGTTGGTGACTTAGGAGATATTCCAACACCCATCTTCAGAATTCATCATCAGAGGAATGACCATCATCTTCATCCCTTACTTCTCGGTATTTCCCTGAAGACTCCCCTTCCGGATTATAACTCTGCATTTTAATATTCAGTCTTTCAGCTAATTTTTGCGCTGCAAGCTTCGCTTGCATCTCCTTTAAAACAAAGAGCAAAGCAAGAAGTTACAAATTCACATCTCTTCCTTACAATTTTTCAATGGCAGGTTTTTTCAAACAGAATCAGAAATAGAGGTGCATAACCCCACTTAGCCACTTAGTGATCTTTCTGGTAATACAAGCCTAATGGCTTTGCCCTGCCTACTACAGGTACAACAGAGCAATGCTTTAAGAGCTACTAGCCTGCTACAGTTGTAGTTACCAACTTCTATTAATAAACAAGATTGCATTGAAATATCCTACCTCTGTACAAGAAATTGAGTAATCAGCTTAGCACTCCACAGTTATAAACACAGACACATTAAGTATGTGGGCACAGGCACGTGTACAAGGGCTGTCCAGAAAGTATCTAGCCATGTAATATGTTCTTGTTATATTAACAATGGCTGAATACTTTCCGGATAGCCCTTGTGTATACACACATACACACACACACACACACACATAAAAATCTGACCTACCAATGTCAAAAATTACTAATGCTGTATTGATTTCTCTAATTGACCGAACCTTCTTTCTTAAATTAAATCATGGCTTCTAGGCTTGAGAGTTATATTTCAATGGCACAACGAAAATGAAGAAATTAACACTAAAAAGCTGCCTATTCCTCTCCAAATAAAGTCCCACAGAAATTAGTATCCAAGAAAAAGTCCAAGTAAATTTCAGACACATCAATGCTTTTACCGCCTACTGATAGCAGGTGGCAATGCTCATTCTTGATTCTCCTGTTTTTTCCTGTTTCACTTAAACTTCTTGATATCCTTCCACTCAAGGCATGACTATTACGGGTAGGTATAAGTGGGAACTACTATTCTGCCAAGAAAACCAATTTCAAGCTAAAGGGTTTAATTCAACCTAAAAATGTCTTAGGATAGGCATGTAAGATCCCAGAGACAATTTAGAAAACACTTCTCAACGCTATAGTCATAACTAGGTAGTAATTTTAATGTCCTGAGAGGAAGAAAAACAGCTTTTAAAAAATGAATGCCTTGAAAATACCAATCCATGCCAATTGCACTTTTATGAAAAGCCAAGGCAGATTAACAGTCTCGTTTTATACTAGTTGGTGAATAGTACCTGCTAAAATCTAGTAAGCAATATCTAGAAAGTAAGACAGGATGCTGTTCTCCTGAAGGCTCAAATTATTACTAAGTGTTATCTAACCCTTTCTATTCCCCCTATGGTCTTCATACTTACTTTCACCCATCCTGTTATTCTGTACATAAACTCTCAACATACATATTTAAAGTTCTACATAAAACACTTGGATTTCTGGAGAAAGTGCTATTTAAAATTGATTAAGTTACCAAAAGTAGCAGATTCTTCTCTCTTCAAATGGGCCTGTAGACTATGCTTTGAAGCCTGGTGCCCCATTGTCTGTTGGCAATACAGCACTGTCCTCCCACCCGCTCTATGCCCTCCCCCTATATTGCAGGAGATGGAAGCCTGGGAACTGTATTTCCCCCATTTTCTTAGCAGGGCTCTGGGTTAGATTCCACTACTGAGAAGCTGTGGCATGGGTTTTACAAGGTAGAAGAAAGAAAAACAATTCTACTGCTATCCTAACAGAAGCAGGCAGATTCATGAGTTTTAAGAAGTGAAATTCTACAGTAGTCTCCCCATGTTTCCTGGAAAATCACCACTTTGATGCTGCAGGTAGCTGTGATCATCTCCAGCTGTTTCCCCCAGTTCCAGCAACTTTGTGACTCTCTAAACATTAGTGACACATATCTGAGAGCTAATGGCATTAGCTAACCATTTCTCTAGCACCTAAATCCCTTCCTCCTGGAACTACCTGGAGTAAATTCTGACTTATATAAGCAGCATCCAACATACAGACAAGAAAAAATTAACACTCTAAATACCTCATAATTCTGTTTCTGCTGTTTCTGAAGTGCCAAAGATTCTTCTATGGAGAGCAGCTGTGTGGGCATATGGTGAAGCGGTAGAAGCCGAGCTGCAGTGATGTCATCAAGATGCTGCTTATCCCTGCGCCGTCGCTCTTCTGAGGAAACAGGAGACCCTCTCCTCTGACAATGACTAGATGAATCATTTTGTCCAGAAGGTAATCTGATGGAGGGAAAACTTGTGTTACGCGATCGCACTATTTTCTTTTTATAGACATGTTTCAAACATTCACACACACAAATCGCCTTTAACCTTAATGAGTAATTCTTCTATAAAGGTAATAATAAGCAGTTTACCAATATTCAGGCCTCTAACACATAATGGGGGGTATGTATATACAGGCTCTTTGACTTTTCCGTCCCTTTTCAATCTTTATACTTAAACTAAGCTATTTTTGATTTATTCATTCAAAGAACATTTGCAAAGGGGCTTACTGTCCAGTAGAGGGAAATAAATATGTAGTTTCAGTGCAGTATAATACCACAGGTACTATGACATCTCCACACAGTACTGTGGAACATAAAGGAAATTGCCAGTTCTAGTGGGAGACAGGAAGGTTGCCAGAAAAGCTTCAAAGAAGAGAAATTTGAACAGTCTTGGAATAATAAGTACTCACCAGGTAAATGAAAGGAGAAGGACATTGCAGCACAGAGAGTGAGGGACAACATGGCCACAGCATACAGGACGTACAGAAGGTGGAGAGTACAGAAAAGGCAACCAGAAAGCAAGCTAGGGAGTAGGCTGGGCCCACACAGCAACGCAGAGTTCTACTCTATGTAAGAGGTTCAGATTTGCATCTTACAAATTTACGCTGGATACAGAGGAGAGGAGGGACTGGTAGTTAAGACCAGGGGCAGGAGGAAGCCACAGTTATAGCCCAAGAGAGAGTTAAGAGCCTTCACTATGGCAGGAGAGAGGATGAAGAAAGATTACAGAGATAAGGATTAAGGAAATATATTACATAGGTCTTCATGGCAAGCAGTTATGGGGATGAGGAAAAAGGAAGATAACTCGGGGGGGAAAACAAGGAGGTGGTAACACTATTAGGGAACACAGGAGACAGTTAGTTTAGGAAGAAACAGGAGTTCTACCTTGTACATGATGAAACTGAGTGGCGCAGAGCAACCAAATGGTCAAGTTTCATAGCTAACTGGCCTTGTAAACCTAAAGTTCTGAGAAGACCTAGGCTACCGGGGGAGCCTCCAGCATCCAGGTAATATATGAAGCCAAAAGAGCACGCAGAAAAAGGCCAAAGGAAGAGGCGAAAAGAGCCAAAGAACATTACCCCACCCTACTAACTTCTAAGCTGCTTCTCACGCATGGAAGCCTCTGAATCCCTATCTATGGCCTATGGACTCCTCATGGCCCAGCCTTTCCTGATCTCCTCTAACTGCACAGGAGGTTCCTTTTCTTAAACTTCTTAACTCTTGGTAGCCCTCGTTGCTATTCCCTCATCTTCCTCCCACTCCCAGTTAAGTGACCATAACACAGAACTGGGGCCAACATATTCTGTTTATTTATTGACTACGTGATGCTTCTTGTTTTCTAAAATGTCCTGCTAGAAGTGAAGAAAGATACCTCACTGCATACAAGATGAGATATTACTTGATCAAATTAATGTAGTATAATCCTTGGGTTTCTATACAGCAGAAATAAAACATTTTGAGGTTAAAGAAAAAAATGAATGGTGGGGTAGGATTAAACTTTAAAGTCTCTAACACACAAAAAAGCATGTTTTAGGTATTTTTAACTAGAGATTTTCAATTTTTCAAAGAAAGGTAGTGGTTTAACTTTGTATCTGATGTTACATCCTTGTAAATACAATATAGAAAGGTACCAGTTAACGGATTTGAATGTTACATTTGCTACAAGGAAATAATTCTTTTTTTCTTCAAAGAGTTTTTATTTTTCTGGAAATTGAGAAACACAACTATAGCAGGAACTTAGAAGCAAGGTTTTAGCCCATCCTGCCTCAATCTGTTTTCAGTTTTTTTTAACCCCCTCTCAGATCCCTTCCTTCTGAAATTGATATTATTACATAGTTTAACTTTTTTCCAAGTGCATAAACCTTAGGTCCTGGTCTAGATCTTAAACTCTTTGAGGAGCAGAATCATTATTTCACTGTGTACCCACAGCATCTGCGGGTTATATACAGTAAGCACCTAAACATTTTTTTCTGCAAAAGCTTATCAGCTCCTGCAATTGTTTTTCCCTTTGTTTACAGACTAATCAAGGGGTTCTGAAAACAAAATCACAATAAATGTTCTCTCCAACTGTGTTTATTATGAAATATTAGCTAAGCATCCTGAAATTTAATACTCTTCCATCTGCTATTTAAAATCTTTTCAGGCCAGGCACAGTGGCTCTCGCCTGTAATCCTAGCACTCTGGGAGGCTGAGGTAGGCAGATTGCTTTGAGCTCAGGAGTTCAAGACCAGCCTGAACAAGAGCAAGACCCCGTCTCTACTTAAAAAACAGAAAAATTAACGGGGCACAGTGGCTCACACCTGTAGTCCCAGCTACTCAGGAACCTGAGGCAGCAGGATTGCTTGAGCCCAGGAGTATGAGGTTGCAGTGAACTGTGATGATGCCACTGTATTCTAGCCCAGGCGACAGAGTGAGACTCTGTCTCAAAAAAAAAAAAAAAAGACCAGCCTAGTCAACATGGTGAGACCCTGTCTCTACAAAAAATAAAAACGTTAGCTTGGCATGGTGGCACGTGCCTGTAGTCCCAGCTACTTGGGAGCTTGAGCCTAGGAGTTCAAGGCTGTAGTAAGCTATGATCATACCACTACACTCCAGCCTGGGCAACAGAGCAAGATTCTATCTCTGATAAAAAATAAAATAAAAACCTTTTCAATGATTTGGTTTCAAAACTAAAGTAGCATTTTTCAACATGAATCTTCCACTCCAGGCAGGTTGGTCTCCCTGTTTCCACACGTTCATCACTAACTACAAGTATTTCTCACACGAAGCCCACTGAACTTAAAGCATTCTCCTAACATTTTGAGCTTAACAAATATTATATTTCTGTTATAGGCTTGTTTTCAATGGTACTTACACATTGGTTTTAAACTTATGTGGTGGGGGCACTGGGTTTTGGGCTCGCATTTCTAGCACTTCCATGTAATGAGGTTTCTTCTGAGTCCCACTACAAAGATCTGTCAAGTTCTCAGCACTTGTGTTTTCTTCTGAGTGGCATTCACCTTGGTCTTCAATTGTGATCCTTTGTAACTTGTCAATAAACAGATTGTCAAAGCTGCTGGAGGTATCTTCTGCTTGACTTGAAACACAATGCTGAGGGAGACACTCATTAGCTTCAGAAGAAGAAGGTGGTCTGGCTCTGTTTCTAGAAGCTGGACACTTGTTCACTGCACACTCAGCCTTTGGAGTCTCTTCATCACCTCTATGAGCAGGATGTACAAGTCCCTGTTTTTGTGAGGTTGTTTTAGATGACTTGATGTTATCTACAGAGGAACTGCCAGGAACTGATGATGAAGTATCAAGTATCTGGTCAGAATTCTGGGCCTTCCCTGTGTTCACATCAACTTCTGCAACTGCTTTTTGCCTTAGCTTACAGTCTACACTAACAGGATGAAACAGTTTTTTTCCTCTAATATCTTCACATTCTGCAATGGTAGCTTTCAGTTTGGCAACAGAATCTAAGATCTTTTTACCTTTGTCGGGCAATTTGCAAATGAATTTTCTGTCAAATGGAAAAGGACATGTATACATTATAGCCATGTTTTAAAACTTGAGACATAACATTTAAAATGTAAATCATTATCTTCAAAGGGAGAAAAGCTAATTTTTAAGTCAAATCTGATCTCTAACTGCCCAGAAACAGGAACAAAACAAATAAGACAGTGATTATCCCAATACCCAAAAAACAAGGAGATGCGAAAGGATAGGGAATATTCACCTCATTTGACTAATCTAATTAGAATTAGAATTTCTGCAAAAGTATTTTAAGCAAATAATCGCACAAAACATTACAAAAAAAATCAGTTTTTAAAGTATGATCTCCAAGACCTGGGGGAGTGGAGAAATTAATAAGGTCAAAACTATTTTCATAATGATACTAAGACATTATTAGCCAATTCCCTCTTATTTTCTAACATGGGTAGTACAGTGGAGTTTTCCAGAGACTAAATGATGTGTGATGACATCATTGCTCTGGAATGGAAATGTGTGCTTGAGTATTCTTGTGTTTACAGACTTCTCAGTTGTATTTCTGATAAATCAATAAATATCACTAGATATCACACACATAAACAAAGAGCCCTTTGGGATGCTCAATAATTCTTAAAGAGTATAAAGGGTCCTAGGACCAAGAAGTTAATTTTCTGCTATAGATTAAAAACCCACTCTCACTAAGTCAAAACACCCATCTCTACCAGGAAGCCCCCAAGTGATTATTGGTCCCTTTTGCTGGGTGACAGAAGTTCCTTTTCTGATTCCCTTTTCTTTAGCTATATAAGAAATAAAGAAGAGGAAAAGGTTACATCTTAGGTCCTCTATTCTTTCTGACACAACATTCATTCCCACAATTTCAACTATTAATTCCCTGCAGTTGAGATTCCTGTATTTTTCCAGCCCTCTCCTCTCTCTCTTGAGCCTCATAACCGTTTCTCTGGCTAAGTATTCAGTTTTTATTTAACCAAATATCTGTCCACCTGTCCCCTCGACTCAGCACACCCTAAATAAAAATCAACCTTGGATCTATTCCTCTCTCCCAATTTTCTTATTTTTGTTAGTGTTCTCCATAAACATTGGAAACTTCGGCTATCTCTGTCAACTACATATTCAAATTATCCCATGCTTGATGAAGTTTTCCCAATCCCACAGTCACCTTACTAGTTCGCTTTCTTACAACCCCTTTGTTGGAAACCTCTCTGAAAATATCCTCCTACTGTCTTCTGCCTTTTATTCCTGTCTGCACCAAGCTGCTAAACAAACTGCTTTAAAAAAAAAAAAAATCACTTGTATCACATCGCTCCCCTGCTAAAATCTGGTAAGTCTGCCAGCTGAATGAGAGTTGAACTTTCTCGGCCTAATAAACCACTCTTTATATCCCACTCTTCCCATTTCCTACAGCTCCAGTAAGAATAGAATCGAGAGATGAAGGTGACAATTTATTTTAGGACGGGAGTTGGGGGACGGGGAGGGGGGACAAAAAGGTTTAGAATACAGACTCTCGCTTCATGAAACCGACATAGTAGCTGGATAAATAAAACCAACGAGGAGCTACTGACTAGCCGAAAACACTAAGCAGCTTCACTGGCCATCCTCACAGGCCGCATGAGCCCGGCCAGGAGGCAAGGCTTTGCGGCCGCAGGCCGTCCACTATCCCGCAGGACTGAAATGAATCTGACTGAGGCAAGGTCACCTTCCAGGGAAGGGAACAGAGTGGGGAAAGGGAGGGGAGCGTTCCAGGGTGCCTGAACCGAAGGAGCCGGGCGGTGACTCGGCGGGACCCCAGCTTACTCGTTGCGCAAAAGTCTCTCCTGGCGCTTCAACCTCTCCCGCAGCTCCGCCAAACTCCGCTGCCCCAAGTCCTCGGGAGCTTGGGGCTCGAAGCCGCGGGGCAGCAAGGACATTCTGAGGGGGCTGAGGCTGGCGAGGCGGCGGGCACTCGGCTTCCTCCGCAGGCCCCGCCGCTAGCGCCGGATCCGCGGCCGGCGGCGACTCGGAGCCACGAGCGGGAGTCGCCATTTTCCCGGAAGAACGGGTCTTCTTCGAGCCGAATCGAGCTTTATTGAAACGCCGGAAACAAACATCTGCCGGGAGAAGGGGCTGTCCGGCGGAGCGCGAAGGGGCGGAAGTTACGCGTCATGACGTCAGCGCCTCGGCTTGGCGCGCTGTCGCGGGACGTGTGGGTTCGTCCGTTTGTCAGCTGTTCATTGATTTATACTAAAAGTATTGAGTGCCACTGTGACCTAGCCAAGCAGCGTATTAGTGAACAAACACGGCCTCTGATGTCACAGAGTTTACAAAGTGGTGGAGGGGATAGACATTATTAAAACTATATAATAGTAAGATTGGGATGGACACCCGGGAAGGTATCTCTGAGAAGTGAAATTTAAGTCGGAACCTGGAGGATGAGTTAGCCATTGGTGGGGTAGGGTAGAATGCAGGATAGGATTTGGGAGACCCTGGCCTATGGGTGGTGCCTCCTAGCTCAGTTTAGTGAAGTCCCGGAATGTTAAAAGTTGCAAAGTTCTTAGAGAACATCGGTGGTTCTTACTGGGGCTCTATGGCATTTGGAACAGGACTTTACTCGTTTGTGGCACCGTGACATTGCAAGACATCTGGTATCTCTGGCTTCTGCCCACTGGTTGCTATGACACTCCCAAGTCATTGTAGCAATTCAAATACCCACCCCCACACACACATACACACACAAAACTTATTTCCAAAGGCCCATAAGAGAGGTGATGGTGGGTGGGAGGTGCTGTACAAGCTGGTTGAGAACGTACCGTTTATAATTCTCCATTTTGCCTATAGAAAAATGGGCACAAAAACCGAGGCAGGGCACAAAACCAGTAAGTGACAGCTCCAGGTTTCAAATCCAAATACCTAGCTGTTTTTTCCATCACATCAGTTTGAAAATGCCTCTCTTCACTTTAGACCTATTTCTAAATGTATAAAATTGTTGAAAAGACATTTGCTCCTGGCTGTTGAGAAGAGGAAGGCAACGTAATAAGCATCAGACCCAGCTTTTACCTTCCTAGAGTTCAGCTACCAGAGCTGCATCACAATAGAATAATAGAAAGCATGCAAAGTCACAACAGATATCACTAGGGAGGTTTGAATGCCCCCATAACCTCCAACACTGCCCAACCCCAATTTTTTAATATAGAAAATTGAAGTTTTCTCAATTCCTAAGTAAGACCCTTGAGTCAGGTGGTTTTCCTTGGCAAGCTGCCCCCAAGGCTCCCTCATCCCACCCCTATGCCCCAGCTGGCGAGGCCCTTATTTCCCTCACAGTAGTGAACTCACATCTGCTGATCCTGAGCCACAGGTGTCCTCAAGGCAAGGATGCCTTTCTCTCAAGCCTCAGAATTTTGCCTTCTTCTGCTTTCCTTCTCCTCTTCCCAATTATAAATCTTGGTTCAAGTCTCACCCTCTCTCTCAGCCTTCCTAGATTATTCCAAACCAAAGTCCTCTTTCTTTTGAGCGTAATCAGAGTGCTTTGCTAAACTTGGAACCTCACTGCATCAAGCTTCTCTAATTGTGTTATGCATAGTGATTTCTTTTTCCTTTCCCAGAAAAGTTCTAAAGTCATTTGTGTTAGAGAGTTCTTATTGTACTTTTCTGTCTCCCCTAATGCTCATAGCAGGTACTAATTGACAGAATCTCCTTCCTTCATAATTTTTTTCTCCACCTTTCCCCCATATTTCTTTCTTTTAATGAAATGTCCCTGATACAAAGATCTTAAGCTTTTTATATAAGTATCAAACATAATTACTGTGAAGGCATTTTCAGGACTTTGGGATAAAATCTTTTATAAAATATAGCTTAGGGCTTCAAGATGTCATAATACAAATCTGAATTCCTATCCACATCCATGCACAAACTGGCTAGCCTTATCAGTAACTAGGAGGCATCATCCTACATTAAAAGCAGCCTACTTGCACTTCAGAATAAACATAGGCCAAGGGTTCTTTTATTATCCATCAAATAAACAAAAGGTAAGTATCTAGAACAGAAATTTTCACAACAGTGTCTAGGGAAAAGGATATAAAATGGAGAAATTTAACAATGGAGAAATGAATAAAGAGAGAAACAGTGAGTGCCACAAGTTTTACCTGTTTGCAGCTGAACCAGGCAAACACTTGAGAAGAAATGGAACCCACAAACCATGGACAGCTATTCTCTGCCAGTTCCACGTTAAAGAGCTCATCTGTTATAAAAATGAATCTAGACGAGTGCTTTTGGGTTTTGCTTGTTTTTGTTTTTCAATGCTCACTAAATAAAAAAAATCTAAACCATTTTTCCAGTGGTACTTCAATTAATCCCCTGAATATTGCTCTCAGAGTAAACTAATGAACTTGGCTAGGTTTGAAAGGAAGAAAAAATCAAAACAAAAAATTGAAAGGAAAGTTCCAGCAGTCACATGAAGTGCTGCCAAGATGATTTATAGATATCCCATTGCCACCAAGCTGCGCAAGGACATTGTTTGAACATGATTAAAAACAAAAACAAAACCTGGGAATGATTTCCATTTGTCCCTACAGAGTTGAAAATAAAAGCTAACAATCAATTGTGAAATTGATAAACATTAATCTTTAAAACTTCCAGGATGCTTTCCTCTGTTTTCTCACATCGATTGTCAGAGTTGGGGTATGAATAGCCACAAAATCATGGTACACTTGGAGTTGACCACAATGACAGCAACAATATTTCCCATTCTATGTGTTGTTGTTACTATGTGATTATGTAAAGAAATGGGGTTGGTCTTCCCTATCCTTGAATCTGAGCATTCATATGACTAAAGCAAAAGTGATTTTTCCAGTCTAGATGATAAAAGGTGATGCAACTTTTGCCTGATTTTCTGAGGTACTTACTCTTAAAACTCAGTCACCAAGCCATGAAAAATGCTGAATTTCTGTAGATATTTTGGCTGGAGCCCAAGCTGAAGTCTCAGCCAACAGGCAGCACCAATCACCAGACATGATTGATCAAATCTTTGGATAATTTCGGCTCCCAACTGTTGAGTCACTACTAGCCTTCAAAACTTTTAAACTGAGGCCTCAGACATTGTGGAGCAGAGATATCCTCACTGTGCCTCTTCTGGATTCCTCACCTACAGAATTTGGGACATAATAAAATTGTTTTATACCTTTGAATTTGGGGTGGTTTATTAAACAGCAATAGTAACAGGAACATTATCCAAGGTTAATCCATACACCTATGTTCTAGGTGCCATCTATTCTTGCCTCCTTGGAGATCTCATTCATTTGTTCATTCAATAAATATTTATTGAGTGCCTATCATGTGCAAAACACTATTGTACGCTTCAAAGATATAACAATGAACAAGACAAATTTTCTGCCGCATTGAAACTTACATTCTATCAATCAGATAGTACTAAGTGTCATATAGAGAATTGATAGTTTGGTGGGATAGGGAGTGACTGGACGACTACTTTGATTGGGTGATTGAGGTTTGGTTTTTCTAAGGAGATAACTTATAAGCTGAGACCTGAATGACAAGAAGTGATCAACCATGGGAAAATCTAATTGGAAAACATCCCAAATAGAAGGAAGAGAAAATAGTAAGGCCCTAAAGGAGAAGGAGTGCAGCATGTCCAGATAACAGAAAGGCAGATGTAAAAGGCTGGGGCTAGATCTCCCAGGGCTTTGTAGACCAGCATATGGAGTTTGGATTTTATTCTAAGAGCAACGGGAAGCCATCTGTGGGAGGCAGCCTCTAGGATGGCCCCCAATGGTTCTGTTCTAATGTAATCTTCTCCCATTGAATGTAATCTGGACTTATTGACTCACTTCTGGTAAATAGAATATGGCAGAGTGATGGGGCATCACTTCCAAAATTAGGTTATAAAAGATTTGAACATACATTTTACCAAAGAAGATACATAGATGAAAATAAGCACATAAAAAGATGATGAATGTTATTAGCCATCAGGAAAATGCCAATTAAAAACACAATGAGATACTACTATATTCTTATCAGAACACCTGAAATTAGAAAGGCTGACATACAAAGTGTTGGAAATGATGTGGAGCAACTGGAACTCTTATACACTGCTAACAGGAATGAAAAATACTACAACCACTACGGAAAACAGTTTGGCAGTTTCTTAAAACCTACCATTTGGCCCAGGCATTCTGCTGCTAGGTGTTCACTCAAGAGAAATGAAAGCATATATCCAAACAATGGCTTGTACATAAATGTTCATAGCAGCTTTATTTGTAATAGCTAAAAGCTGGACACAACCTAATGTCCATTAATGGGTAAATGGATAAATACATTGTAGTATGTCCATACAGTTGAACACTGGCGTATGTAACAACTCTGATGAATCTCAATTATCCTGAAAAAAAGGCCAGGAAAAGAGAGTACAAATTGTATGATTCCATTTATATAAAATTGTCAAAAGTACGAACTAATCTATAGGGACAGAAAACAGATTAGTGATTACCTGATGATGTGAGGTGGCAAGGAGAGGCTGGGGGAAGGATGGCAAAGGGGCAGGAGGAAGCATTTAGGGGTGATGGAGATGCTCACGGCCTTGGTTGTGGTGATGGTTATGTGGGTGTATTCATTCGATAAATCAAAATGTACCACGTTATACACTTTAAATATGTCCAATGTATAGCACATCAGTGATACCCCTAATAAAGCAGTTAAAAGTTCCCCTCCGGCTTCCACTTCCCCTTTTATTTCAGAGATAAGCTTCCTAAAATCTGCATTCCCTGACTCCATTGCATCACCATTCCTGCTCATGCCATCAACCCTCTCCTGGCTGTCAGGTTCAAGGAACAGGTTTTAGTCTTTCTCCTTCTCACTGCATCTGACCCTGTTGACCACTTTTCTCCTTCTTAAAACTCTCTCCTACTGTAAATTCCAAGGTACCGATCTCTCCAGGCATTTTAGCACAGGAGTCTTTTGGGGGTTTGCTCTGGGGCTAGAATTAGAGTCAGGGTAAAGGCCTTACCACCTGGGAGTCCCAAATGTTTCTCAAGCTCAACTTGTTCAGAACTGAACTTATATTTTCCTCTCCCAACCCACTCTTCCTTTCTTAAATTCCCATTTTTTAATAGCATTACCCAGCAACCTAGTTGCCCAAGCCAGAAACTAAGGCATTCAGCCCTGGCTATTTTTTTCCTCTCAGCCCAACTAGTCATGAAATCCTACAGCCAAATACCTTTCCCGTCTCTCCCTTCTCTGTGCACTCTTCCTCCGGCTGCCCCTTTGGCACCTCCCCATGTACCCATTGTTGCTGCCATTGCCATTGTCCAAGCCCTTCAGTAAACTATTGCAATAGCCTCAAAAATGGTCTTCCTACCTATAGCTTAGATCTGATTTTTTCCTCTAAATTGTTGATGGATAGCTTTTTTTCCTTAAGAAGTTTAATTTTGCTTCCTTCACTTGGATTACTGATGTCAGAAACACCAGTATCAGTGTAGCAAAGACTGAAAGTGTTCGGTTCCACATTTGGGTCTCTCAGTGCAGAGATGGCCCCGCCCCTACATGGGAATGCCTGGAGAGTAAGGGATGGGAGCACTTCAGGGACACATGGAGCATGCCCAGCCTCCATGCCTAGACTAACCACAGTGACATGGGCCACGTGGCAGGAACTTGGGCAGCAGAACCATGATTAGTGGGGAGTTAGTACCAAGGAAAATGTAAAGGGGAAGGTAGCTGGAGATCTGTACCATACAAGGTCACTAGGAATAATGATCACCAGCAAGGGAGCCAACAGCATCATTCTTTTAGAAAAACTAAGGCTTGACTGATGACCAGACTGTAGGGTAGAGAGCTGACTGAGGAGAGGGAAAGCTGGCTTTTGCTTTGCCCCTACTATGTGCCTGGCCTTTTAATTACACTTTACTAGTTTCATATAATCATCACAACAAATAGACCTTGGAACAGAATAGAGAACACCAAAATAGGCTGGGCGTGGTGGTGTGCACCTGTAGTCCCAGCTACTCGGGAGGCTGAGACAGGAGGATCGGTTGAGTTTGAGGTTGCTGTGACTTAGGCTGATGCCACGGCACTCTAGCCCAGACAATAGAGTGAGACTCTGTCTCAAAGAAAAAAAAAAGAGAGAGAGAGAACACCAAAAGCAACCCATACATATGTGGAAACTTTTTATTTGGAAGAATTGAGACTTAGAATTAGCGAGGAAAGAGTGAATTTTCATAAATAGTGCTAAGGAAATTGGTTGTCTATATGGGAAAAAATTAGTTTCCTACTTACAATACACCTGAGAATTCCAGGTGAATTAACAAATTACTGTTAAAAACTAAAAAAAAAAAAAAAAAAAGGTTTACAGAAAAATATTTCAATGATCACAAGTTTAGGAAGGATTTCTTAAGACACACATTATAATCTCTATAGGAAATAATTTGTAAATTCAACTGCATTAAGGCAAAAACTTCTATAGTACAAAAAGGGAAAAGCTACAATGCATATAGTCAGCAAAGAGATATCCAGAGTATAAAAAGAATTCTTACAAATCAGTAAGCAAAACCAGTCAACAGAAAAAAGGAAGAATACACACAGTTCACAAAAGAGGAAAGTGGAAAAGCCAGGAAATATATATATATATATATATATCCTCAACTTCAGGGAAATACAAAGTAAAACAAAAATCTTAAAAATCTAAAAGTCTTTCTGATTGAAGAAATGGGAACTCAGGTATTGCAGAAGGGAGATTGAATTGGCAGAAACTCTTCGGAAAAGAGTCCAGCCACATCCAGTAGATGTGAAGATGTGCCCACCTACAATCCAACTAACAGCCTCTGTGTATATAGCCCTCCTAAAGAAACTCTATATGCAAAAGAAGACTTGTGTCAGAACATTCATGGCCACGTTGTTTGTAGTAGTAGTGAAAATTGAAAACTACATCAATTTCAATGAAGGAACTATATCTATAGGTTTCAATACAGTTTATTCTCCACAATATAAGGGTAAGTGAAAAAAGCAAGTTGCAGAACAATATCACTTATTTTAATCTGAATGACATGCAAAGTAATACTGTATATTTCTTTTAAGTCGGATTTATTGAGGTACAATTTACATATAGTAAAATTCACCCTTTTTAGTGTATAAGTCTCAGTTTTGACAAATGCATACAGTTCTGTGATGATCACCACAACCACGATATAGCGCAGTTCCATTATCCCAAAAAAGTATAGCCACCCGCTTCACCCAACCTCAACCCCTGGCAATTACTGATCTGTCTTCTATCCCTAGAGTTTTACCTTTTCCATAATGTCATATAAATGGAATCATACAGTAACCTTTTGAGTCTGGCTTCTTTCACTTAGCACAGTGGTTTTGAGATTCATGCATGCCGTTGCATGTATCAGGAGTTTGTTGCTTTTTATTGTTAAGTAGTATTATATTCTTTGGATATAGCATTGTATGGGTTTGTTTATGCATGTAACAGTTGAAGGATAATTGTTATGCATCTAACAGATGAAGAATTGTTTTCAGTTATTGGTGATTATTAATCAAGTCACTGTAAAAAGTTGTGTATAGGTTTTTGTGTGAACGTAAGTTTTCATTTCTCTCAGGAGTGGGATCAGTAAGCCATGTGGCACATGAACGTTTAACTTTATAAGAAACTGCCAAATTGTTTACAAAGTTCCTGTACCATTTTGCATTCCACCAGCAATGTCTGAGAGTTCCACTTTTCACACATCTTCATTGGCACTTGTCTTTTGTTTGTTTGTTTTGTTTTGTTTTGTTTTGTTTAATTTTAACCACCAGCCTTCTTGCCCAAGTGCTCTGGCTCAGACATTTAAGAATGATTATAGAACTTGCACCAAACATTTGTTATGCTATAAATTATGTTTTAAAAGGAACAAGTGATATAATCCATAAGGGTTGAGGGAGGTGGGTTGGAAGGCAAAGGATGGGAATCAAGGATCATAAACAAGAATGAAGCAAATTCTGTTTTCTTTCATGATTGTTGGGAATGCTAAATTTTTAAACAACAGCCATAGTTAATGAAAAATTAATTAAGAATAGCACACCTAAGACTTTATTGAATGACAATGGCTGACATTTGTGTACCATTTTACCAAAGCACCCCCTCCAGTCAGTTCCCCGAACTGCTTCCTCTCAGTTTACAGAGGGAGAGACTAGAGCTAGGACCTCCGGACTGGTTCATCTATGGGCCACTGTCCCCCACTGCCCCATGAACCCTCAGTGCAGAGCCTCACAGACACACGGCAGGAGCCTGGCCCCCTAGGGGCAAGGAAACAAGGGAGGGGACAGGGCACTGGAATTGGGGTATGAGAAAAACAGTGAAAAAAGGAAAGAGAAAGGAATTAGTAAAGAGGGAGACAAAAAAGTGGAAGAGGCAGAAAGAGGAATGACATTTCTCTGCATAGAAATCAGAAACACCAAGCTCCATAAGTCCCTAAGAATTCAGAGAGAGATGCCTTATTTCCCATCCACCTCTAACATTCTATATTTCTACAAAAATGTTGCATTTCTCTTCTTTATATTCCACTGTGATCCCACAGCCACATAAGATTTTCCTCAGCTACTCAAGAGTGTAGGTTGTAAAGTGCATGCCCTCCACACTGAAAGTAAATTCCTGCATTAGTTATCCAAATTGTTTAAAATGAGGAACCAACTTTTCAGCTCCTATCTCCCTTTTTATCAGCAAATAGTAAATTTAAAGCCATTTGCTGGGGCTATGGTTCCCTGGTGACAGACTGTGCCCTATTAAAATTAATCCTGACAGAAGATCCTCGGCTGCTTTCTCCGAGCCATTCCGGCCGCTGGTCTGTGAACAGGATGAACAGACGGCCCATCCCAGAGGGTCTGAGGGAGGAAGCGCGTTAAAATGGCCGCCTGCATCTTTGTTTGCTCAGCTGCTTGGAAAAACTAGGACTAAGGGAAATGGGATTAATCAAGGGGGCAGTTGCCCATGGAAAAAAAAAATACAAAGACTCTGGTGAGAAAATCTCAGGTTCAAGTTGGAGGAAAAAAACCTCTTTTCTCTTCAGACCTTCACATGGTTGAGTGTTGGTTAGTGACAAACGTCCCATTTCAGGCCCCTACTGTGTTTTATGATCTTGATAGTGTAGGAAGATATAATATTAAAAATATATATATATATTAAATGTTTGGTTTTCTGAAATTTCATGTAACTTTACTTTTAGCAAATTTAATAAAGATGGTTGGTTAGACATGTGACCAATTGGGATTGAATAATAAACCTTTGTAAGTTTTTTATTATATGAATCAAGTCACAAACCAGAAAAAAACATCCTCAAAAGAGCACATGTACTGATCTGTGGCACAGACCATGTAGACATTGTGGCTAAGGCCCCTCCTCTCAGTTTAGAATGTAAAATCTTGAACAAGATTTAAAATACCTTCCCTTTGCCTTGACTTATTTTGTTCCCCTTTGACAAATTAGCTGAAATTCCACCAATAAGAAGATTATTTGGTTAACAAGGATCTTCCTTTGAAACCATAGATATTTCTAGAAAGGTTGTGGTCTATCAGTCATTTACATGTGAGCATGAATTAATTCCAGGTGGCTTTCTCATAAAAACCTAGCTGAGGTGATGACCTACACTAAAAAAGTGGAATTTGATTGGAAGAGAAAGGGAGAAAATAGAATTTTGAGCAATCTGAGAAAAAGGACAAACCAGAGAGAATATGACAGCGGTGAGTTTAGGGTAGTGGGAAGACCCCAAAGGACCTCATCTCCCTGATTTGGAGACTATGTAGGGCAAATAAAAAGGAAAGTAGGAAGACATCAAAACCAAACTTTGCTTAATACTGGTTCAAATTCCATGCTGGACAGCAGAGTGTCCTATAATTAAATGGGCTTCATCTGAGATTTTTTATAAAACATCCAGAACCTTGTATATCATAAGTCTGGCTATAAAAATTACTTAATTCATAAAATATGATCAGATAAACTATGTTTATACTTCCTTTGTGCTTGAGGAAAGACAGTTTGCACATACATTCATGAGAAAACAGAAAAGAAGTAAGGGAGGTGATTTGCAAAGTCACTATAGGGTGGGATCTCATAATATCCTTTCAGGTTTCACTGGGGAGGGAGCTGTCCCTTTAGTGGAGAGAAAGAAGGAACAGGTGTCCACTGCAGTGTCAGCACATCACAGCTCGCAGTCTTTGGAGTCTGATGTACGTCAGAGGCCACAAAGTAAAGAAACTGTTGATCGTTACCAGGCTTGGGTTAGAGAAAGCTGACTACCCCTCTCCTCTCACTAGACCTGGCCAAAATACAGTGTCTGGTCACCTTTGATTTCTGTCTTGCGTAAAACGAACACAGCTCTGAGGAGCGTCAACTAGAGGCAGAAGGAGAGGAGGAATAAGGGATGCCCATGAAATATATAGTCCGGAGAATTATTCAGGAAAAAAATCCTCCTTGATTTTCTTTGGAGGCAAGAATAGTCGAGCACAGTGTATAGAACAATAAAGATAATCCAGACGAGAGAATCAAAGTAGTGGTATACAATTGGTCAGTCCTTGCTCATGCTTTTAGAGGAGTGGGTGTGTGTACCACTACCTTTGTGGCAAGTCAATTAACTTTTCTGGACCCCACTTTCCTCCTGTTTAAAATGAAAGTATTAAACCAGACAAACTCCAAGATGCCTTTCAACACTTAAATTATATGATTCCAAGATGATTAATGTTATGATACATTCTTTGGCAACATCTGCATCTGTTTAAGCTCATAAATGTTGAGAAGAAATATTTGGTATGCAGTCAAACCGGGAAGCAGGTAGCTCCCTTTAAATAAATACTCATCCAACATTGATGAAGTTTTGGGTTTATCAACCTTTGCCATACTCCCTCAGTTGCCCGTATCTTACAGGACTGGATAATGTTTTCAATCACCTAGAATTCCTGGGCTTAATTTAATTTTTATATCTAATGGATGACAGCTCTGAGCAATTTAAGGTTGTTTATAAGGTTAAAAAAAGTGAAGTCGCCAAAATAGTAGGAGACAAGCAAACTATAATGAATGATGTGAGAGGAACATCACTTTAAGCAGACTGAAGAAAAAGTTAGTTTGAAGGAGTATATATTTTCTTTATAACACACAGAAAGAAAAACATTACGTAATGTAAATCAAGCATTGCAAATCGTATGTCTTTGGCCATATCCAATCTATAGATGGATTTGTTTGGCAGCACAGTGTTTTTCAAAATTACGAATTTGAGTGACTTTAGGATGAACAGGTACTCATAGTCCAGGGGAGCACCTCCCCATCCCCCCAACAGATGCTCACCTCCATTATCCCAACCTTTTCACCTTTACACAAACTTCCTGGGTACCAAGGCATTTGAGTTTGGACATGGGGGGCAAATGTAAATAAAAAAAATTTAGCCCAACTCTTTTCTATCCTGAAAGGCTACAATTAAGACCATGGAAACTTCCTAGATCACTAGTAGAAGATATACACTTGTTACAGGAAAGTGATCTTTACCTCTAAATCTCAATTTTCTTTATGTCTTCTGTGTTTTAAGAACCCTCCCAAATGGTTCTCAGATAATTCCTGGAATTAATGCTCCTCCAGATTATCAACTTCATCAAAATTACAAATATTTTTTAGAATCAAGTGTAAAAGCTGAGTTTTAATTCAATTTCTACTTTAGCAGGCCCTTCCATAAGGATTTAGTCTTTTCAGTTTCCTTGTTTTATAGTCAGACTATTAAGTGCTCTAGTCAAAGGATATAATCTTGCCATTTTGAATAATTCCTGAAGAATTATTTGCTACAATCTCAAACAATACATAGACATTGTTTACAAAGCTTGATTAAACATTTTATCTATAACAAAAGCCATTTTAAAAAGGTCAAAGAAAAGTACAAATTTTTATGATTACCATAGAAACATTAGCATCTTGACATAAAACTACATTTTATACTCTAAATTTCATATTGGGGATTTTATAACAAAAATACGTCAACTTGAGACAGCCCTACTTTCCTTCTCTCTAACCCCTCCCCAAAATGTTGAAATAAATTTCGGGGTACCATAAAGATATTTTATTTTGAGTTTGGGCTACAAAGTGACCAGTTGAGTTTTTTTTCAGTCTGAGTGTGTTTTGTTTAGGAGATGGCAAATTAAGAGGAAAGGGGAGAATTAAAATATTTGCAAGATGTCATTAATCTCCAACGAGAGCATAGAGTTGTTTTTTTCCCCATTCATTTCAGAACTAATCCTGCTTTCTGTTATTTGGCTCAGAAAAGTCTTAAATCTGTAACAAGAGAGTAACTTCCTGTTCTCAGGAGTATGGCTGCCAAAGAAAACATTTACAAGAAAAGTTCCAGGGCCAAAAAATTGCCTACTAATTATTTCTCAACCCCCCTGCCACCCCTGATTCAGGAAGGTGAATCCTGTAAACGTTCTATGTTAAAACCTGAAAAATTAAGAGAAAACCCTCAAGAACTGTTTGCCATTTATTTAATTTTATAACATTCAAATTACATCAGTTTTATGGCCCTTGGGCACAAATGAATGTTTCTTATAATATTTTGTTTGGAATTCCACAAAGATTATACTATACCTTTATCAAAATACATTATGGAAGTTTTTATTATACCAGTACCTCTCCAACTGAGGAAGAGAAAAGCAGCCCCTGACATCCTAGTACTGACTAGTACCCCACAGTGTTGCTACGAGCTGGCCTGACACTTACAGAGAGGTCTTGCTTATCCTTGGTGATCTGTCCATTCAGTGCAATCCCCGTCCAAATCCCAATCGCCCTTTTGTAGAAATTGACGGACTATAAAACTCATACAGAAATGCAAAGGACCTAGAACAGCCAAAACAATTTTGAAAAAGAAAAACAAAATTGGAGAGTCTGCACTACCTGACTTCCTGGTCTATGATAAAGCTACAGCAATCAAGACAGTGTGGTGTTGGTGTCAAGACAGGCAACTCGATCAATAGAGCAGTAGAGAGAGTACAGAGATAGATTTGTGCACATATGGCCAATCGATTTTCAACAATGGTGCAAAAGCAACTCAGTGGAAAATGGGTGGTCTTTTCAAAAAATGATGCTAAAACAATTGGATATCTATATGCAAAAAAACCCAAAAAACCACTATATACTTCACACCCTATATTAGTTATCTAATCCTGCCTAACGAATTACCCTAAACTTTAGCAGCAGTCTCCCTCCGGTCTCTTTTTAGAAATTCATCTTCAGTCTCCGTGTTGGGCCTTTCCTTCCCTGACAAAGTCAAATGGATTATTCTCAAATTCACATGTAAGGAAAAGGAGATACAGTTTATTTAATCTCCTGTTTATCCAGCCACATTTCCCCCGCCCCTATTTTTCTACTGCACAATCCTATTCACTGGTATTCATTAAGTATAATACAAACACTATTCACTAGCATTTTCTAATATGTGTCCAGTAAGAGGAATTCCTTGAGTTTGCAAATATTCTTGGTGCAATACCACCTTCCAGTAATTATTAGCAGTGATAGCAGGTATCAGTTATTGGCACGTCTCTGATGCAGTGCCCGGAGACTTGTCCATGCAGTCATGTGATCTGCAAGCCTATGCAGGGGGATGCAATTCCATTTACTTCACAGGCAAAGCTGCATTCAGGGGCATGGAGCCTCAGAGTGCTGCAGGGCCCTGACTGGGGGTATTGTGATTCAGTGGCAGACCTGGGACTGGCCGGGCCTCCCACCTGGGTTCTGAAATCAGATAGGTCTGGGTGGTTTTGTACAATTTGCGCATCTCTTTGAGTTTCACTTTCCTTATCCACAAATGGTGATAATAACATCTTCCAGGCAGGACCGTGGTAAAGGCTCAGTGTAAGTCAGTTCAGTAACTCCTGTTCTCCTTTACTTCCCCCCAGCGAGGCTCTTTCTGGAATACTTTTCATTTGTAGATTTCTTCTTGCTTGTCAAAGTTTGGAATGGATTCCCTCCAAATGACTAGGGGTGTCCCTGCCCTGAGGAGCTTACGTCACGGGGGAGATAGGAGATGGACATGATGATTAGTCATGAGATGTAAGAATAAAGAGGGGGCCGAGAATCAGTGCCCCTGGGATTCAGGGATGGGAAAAATCAGGAGAAGTGGTACTCTCTGGGAAGGACTTCGGAGAGCATGAGGGTCTTGAGGTGTCTGTCTTTGTCTTCCCAGCACCAAGCATGTGCTGGTTGAACTGAACTGGGCCTCTACATCTAGGTGTCAAGAACAGCACCACGGCCCAATGTGGCCTGAGCCAGGACCGGAAGGAATCCTGCCCTTCCTGTCACCCCCATTCCTTGCCCTGGTGACCTCCCTAGAGTTCCTGGAGGAGGCAGACGGCGTTCACTGGGCAGAAGGTGGGTGCTCAGAGTAGACACGTGGACCAGCTCAGGGCTCATCCTTGGTTGATGCTCCCTCCAAGCACTTTCCAAATGTTGGTCCTCTCTCTCAGGCTATCCCTGAAATATGGGGCATGTCCCATCCAGAGTCAAACCCCATCTCAGGCATGTGACCTGAGCTTCTTCTGTCTCCACAACTGGCTCTTGATCCTGGCTCATGAAGCATCAGGCCCTCCCTGATTCCTGGATCCTTAGAGACACTTGCTCCATCTGAGCCCCATCCTATCTCCCCGTCCGCTGCCCAGGCACTCTCTCGGCCCTAGCGACACCTCTAGCCCCCAGCTCACACCTGCATGTCCCTGAGCTCTGCTATCCAAAGGCAATGTCTCGAAAAATTTTTTTTCACTGCCTGTTTGTGGGGGTAGCTGTGCCTACAGACAGCAACTTTATACACCCTGTTGCTCATTTCTCATGCTGGCAAGGGGGTCAGAAAATCACATTCTCAGCCTGTTGGAGAGTTTTGATGGATACAAATTTCCACAGGCCAAATTGGACCATATGCACCAACTAGCGTGCATACACTAGTTGTATGACTTCTGACCTGGAAATTTCTCTTCTAGGAATTTATTTGGAGAAAATAATTAAGGAAGTGTACAAAGACATGTGCACAAGATAGCTCATCAGAGGATTGCTTCAGAAAGAGTAAAGACAGCTTCCACAATTCCAATATTGGGGGATAGGTTGAATAAATCACAGTAAGTCTATCAATACAATGGAAGCCAATTAATTATGCAATGCTGTAGATTATACATAGAGTATGTGTGTATATATATAATGATCATATATATATAATCTTTTATATATATGATCATAACATAATAAGCGAAAGGTGGTTACAAAAGTACATATTGATAACAGGCAGCATCTATTAAATGTTCACATGTGCCAAGCACTATTCTAAGAATTGCACAGGGATTAACTCATTTACTCTGCACACCAACCCCATTAGGAAAGAACTGTCACTGTTTCCATTTCACAGGGACTCAGACAGATTTGTGACTTACCCACGTGTGTACTAGTGACTGAACTCAGGCAGTTGTACTCCAGAGCATTTTCACATTCTCAAAAATCACATGATTCTGCTTCTCAGTATAGGGTCATATTTGTTTTAAAAACAAAACAAAATAAGTGGTGTGTATGTGTGCATGTGTGTCTGGAAGAAAGTCTGGAAGGACTAGAATGAAAATATTAAAATATTAATTGGAAGCATTATTATAGGATATTATTTTTTATTTAAAGAAAGCCTTACATACACTGCTGCTTTTCATTTCAGTGAGATAAGTTTACTATGTAATATTAGAGTTGAGTTCATCCCCCAATTTTACAGAATACCCTTGTGAAGGAAGAGGTTGATGAATTTCACCCTGATGGAGGGTTGGGGGTGGTCACTAGAGTTGATTTTGACAAAGGATTAGATCTCAGTTTCTGTCTGTACAAGTTAGGAACTCTCTGTAACGGTCTCTCTGAATAGTTCAAATCATGTTTAGAATTTTCCATATGTTGAAGATATATTTTAAAATACAAAGGCCCCAGCTATAGAATGATCCCCGGCATTCTTCAGATTTAAAATTGCTAAGTTTTTCTTTTTCTTGCTTGTTTTGAGAGGGAGGGGAAGGAATGTGGAAGTGTTTGGAGAGCAGTTTTCATTTCTGCCTTGATCTCATTAAAACCGCGATATTCTTTAAGTCATTGCATTTCAGTTAGAAACTGTTTTCAGACTCGCTCCTCCAGGGGCACGGGCTGCTGGCACCCTCTGCCACTCGCTGGGTCCAGCTTTCCTATCTCCTGGTCCTAAGGACGGCCTTTTCACCAAATGCTCCTCCTGGGAGACTGCTGCAGGGCATGGTGTCTCGTGCTGAAACACCTCCATTAGTGAGGGCCACCCAGGGTAACAGTGCTTTAAACAAACCTCCAGGATGACACAAGGGCTGCCTATGTGCCCAGCATGCTAGTCCCTCTGCGGGAATTACCTGGAGAGGTTCACAGCAACCTATCAAGTAGGTGTGAGTATCCTAGATTTTTAAAGGATGAAACTAATATTCAGAGAGCTTTGATGACTTACTTGCCCAAGGTCCCGCAGACAGAATTTAAATAGAAATTTGGCATCAAAATGTACATTTTCCTCTTTACACTATCCTGACTCACAGTGATGTATCCAGTTGAGTTGCTTTGCTTACTTTCTTTCTTTATTTCTGCAGTGAGGAGAATAAGAGGTGGGGAGTTTAGGCAAAGAGAAGATTCTTAAAAGTAAAAATTATATTCGTATTGTGTGATCATGAATGTATCTTACTCTTTCCAGAAGGTAGGTTAACTAAATCAATTTTAGGAATTAAAAAGACACACACAATCTTTTTTTTTTTTTTTGAGACAGAGTCTTACTCTGTTGCCCGGGCTAGAGTGCCGTGGCATCAGCCTAGCTCACAGCAACCTCAAACTCCTGGGCTCAACCTCGAACTCCTGTCTCAGCCTCCCGAGTAGCTGGGACTATAGGCATGTGCCACCATGCCCGGCTAATTTTTTCTATATATTTTTAGTTGGCCAATTAATTTCTTTCTATCTTTAGTAGAGATGCAGTCTCGTTCTTACTCAGGCTGGTCTCAAACTTCTGAGCTCAAATGATCCTCCTGCCTTGGCCTCCCCGAGTGCTAGGATTATAGGCGTGAGCCGCCGCACCCGGTCAACACACACAATCTTATAGCTTATAAATCCGTCTGTGGATTGTGCTGATTGAAGGATCATGTGGTCTGACTTTGACACTCATTCCAGAGCCTGATGTGCTCACAGAGAGCAAATCTTCTATACGGTCGTGGAAGAAACACAGAGAAACATTAGTAAAACAAAATAGATGATATTTATTAAACATATGTGGACATAGCTTATAATATCAAAGTAGAGCATGCATGAACAGATTACTCATTCGTTTAATAAAAACACCCATTGATACAGACAACATTCGATGATTAAATTTCCACGACACACAAAATTCTCTTTAAAGTGATAAAGAAAAAAAAATCACAAGTTGAATAAATACAGTGATTTCAGCTTGTCCAATAAAGGCATAAGGCACAAATGAAACCAAGAGATTAGCACATCAGAATGAAGCTTGTCTGGGCCACACAAGTCTCTGACCATGGCTCCCACGGCCCTGCACAGATCTTCGGGACCAAGAGGAAAGAGCACCTGCAGGCTGGAAATCCTTCCCTCCAGGTTCAAGTTTTGCCAGGTGCCCATGATCCTTGTAGACAGGTTTCCCTGTACCAGAGAAACGCTGCCTCTAATACTTTTATGGGTAAACAAGACCTTCATGCTGCATCAAATGTTCCTGGCATGAATAATATGAAATTTCACATTAATGCCCTCTTCCTTCCCAGCCAAAGTCTAGCAAAACAGAAAATAAATTTTGAAGGAATCTCCTGATGGGATTTCAGTGTCTACATGGAAAAGAAATGATGCAGCACAGCAGCGTACACCAGTTGTGTGTTTGAAATGTGACCTTGTATCTCCCCCCCTCTCTCCTGCCCCTCCACCTTCACTTTCCCTCCTGTCTCAGAAGCAGATCAGAAGCTCAGCAGTGTCCATCCTGGCTTACTCTGCGTACACGAGGAAGCAACAGTCACCCTCTTGGGACTTCAGGCCAAAGGATTCCAGGGCCTTTGTCCGTCTATAAGAAGTGAGCGTCTTCAAGTGCCTAAGTCAGAGTTTTCTTCATGGTTAACTCCAGGACTCTTGTGTACGGGGTGTAGTTCCTGGAAGGCATCACGATTTCACGAGTCCTGCCTGTTTGGCTGAGAAATGAGAAAACTCAGGTTCAGGGAGATGAGACAAAACTTTCCATCTTCTTCACATGATAAAGTAACTCTAGGAAATGGTGTTCAAGCACTTAAATTAAAAAGACTGGAATAATGCACTTTAATATTTCCTTTAAACATTCCAAAAGGGCCCTGCCATGGACTGAATGTTTATGTCCTCAAAAATTCCTATGTTGCAATCCTAACCCCCAAAGTGATGGCATTAGGAGGTGGGGGCCTTTGGGAAGTGATTAGGTCATAAGGGTGGAGCCCTCAAGAGTCGGATTAGTGCCCTTGTAAGAGAGGCCCCTGACGGACCCGGCATCCCTTCTGCCATGTGAGGACACAGCGAGAAGGTGCCGTCTGTGACCCAGAAAGTAGGCCCTCACCAGACACCAAATCTGCTGGCACTTTGGTCTTAGACTTCCCAGCCTCTAGAATTGTGAGAAATAAATTTCTGTTGTTTATAAGCCACTTAGCTTAGGGTATTTTGTTATAGCAGCCTGAACGGACTGTGACAGAACCATTATCTTTAGTAACTTTTAAAGGCTGTACTAAAAATCAATACACAGAAATCAGAGGCATTCATATACGCCAACAACAGTAAAAGCGAGAACCAAATCAAAAACTCAATTCCCTTCAAAATAGCAACAAAGAAAATAAAGTACCTAGGAATATATTTAACTAAGGAGGTAAAAGACCT
>CAUYPO010057601.1:0-26728 GCA_963574435.1 Cheirogaleus major
TTTAAATAGCTACTGAAATAATTCAGGTGAGGTGTGATGGTCTCTTGGGCCACTGTAGAATGACAGCAACGAAACTGGTGAATGAATGTTTTATTTTTTCCCTCTGGGTAGATGCCCAGTAATGGGATTGCTGGATCAAATGGTAGTTCTACTTTTAGCTCTTTAAAGTATTTTACTTTCCACAAACATTTTATGAAAGTCATCTGCACTAGAATGTTTATAGCAGCGCAATTCACAATTGCAAAGATGTGGAAACACCCAAGTGCCCATCAATACATGAGTGGATTATTAAAATGTGGTATGTGTACACAATGGAGTTCTACACCACTACAAAAATCAATTGTGATCTAGCATCTCTTGTACTATCCTGGATAGAGCTGGAGCCTATTCTACTAAGCGAAATATCACAAGAATGGAAAAACAAGTACTACATGTACTCACCATCAAATGAGTAATAACTGATCAACACTTATGTGCACATATAGTAATAACATTCATCGGTGTTGGGCAGGTGGGAGGGAGGAGGTGGGGATGGGTATATTCACGCCTAATGAGTGCGGTGTGCACTGTCAGGGGAATGGACACACTTGGAACTCTGACTCAGGCAGGGCAAAGGCAATATATGTAACCTAAATATTTGTACCCCTGCAATATGCCAAAATAAAAAAAAAGAACATGGTGAATGATTGGATCAAACACAGAGAGCAGCATAGCATTTATGACATTGATTTTATAGGAAGAGGGAGTGATCAACCGTGTCATAGATACATAGATTCTTAGAACTGGTGTCCTGCATAGCAGTGGATAACATAGTGGACCTCTCCAAAAATATATTCAATGGAGTAAAGTCAGAAAATGTCTGCCTAAAGTGGATTTAGGAGAGGTAGGGAAGCACAGAATTACACACAGAGTATGAGGAACTTTTACAATAACTTTAGATGCAATTGGGAAAATGGGAAATGGTGAGGGACCTGGAAGCAGAGGGTGAAACAAGAGAAATTATATTTTTGGAATAGAAGAAATATCAGCATGATAGAAATGATCAAGTAGAGAGGAAAAATTGATGACATTGGAAGTGGAATGTAGAATTGTCAGAGTGATTTCCTTGAACAGGAAAGAAACAGGTTCCCTAATTGGAGTTGTTTAGTGCATAGAGGCACTGAGTCCAGTGGGCAAGTGAGAGCTGTACTCTAGCTCATCATTATTGCTGGTGCTTGTACCTTAGCAAAAAGCTAAGTCCACTCAAAGGGAGCAGAGCCCTTTCTTTGCATAAGGGTACTGTGTAGAGACCAAAGCCCTGGTGAGAGGGATTTGACAACAGTGCCCAAGTGGAGGAGTTGGCCTTTAACATTCTAACAGGAGTGAAGGCAGAGGGTATGCAGGTATAAATGTTAACACATACATGAATATAAGGGCAAGTTACTAGGCTTTTTTCTCAGCAAATCTGGAAAATAATTCATTAGCTAAAAGTGAGCATGGGAGGAGATGATGGATTTTGAAGAGAACAGAAAAGGTACAGAACAGTCATCTAGGAGAGTAGAAAGGAGGAGGGAATAGAGAGATGAATTACCTAAAAGTTCAAAGGGGACTTAAAATGAGATCAGGCAGCATGGTTATATGTTTTTCTCCAGTTGTGTCAGTGCTCCGTTTCAGGACTGGGTTAGTAAAGACTTTAACTTGAGTTTGAGCTTTCCCAAGTCAGATGAGAAAATTAAAGAATTGTGTAGTTGAAGGTATATATAAGGGACTCATTAAAACAACTGACCATGGAATTTATTCTTGGTTTTGATGGAAGAGAAAAATATAAGGTTGTTGAGGGAAAGTGAAAATATTGTAGATTAATAAATACATGTCCCAGTGGGATGAAGGCTTATGAGATTGGGGTTACTTAAGACAGTGAACTATAAGCAAGAAGTCAGGAAGTTGAGCTGACAGAGTGTGATGCATGAAATTGAGATTATGGAGGAGTTGCTGTTATAGGTAATGGCAAGGTCTAGGTCATGACTATCAAACTGAGCATCTGGGGGAGTATTGCAAGACGAGTGCACAGTAGTTCAAGAATCTGAGAGGCCAAAGTGTGGCTAGGATATCCATTCCCTCTGAGAATTGAAATCATCAAATGCTGACAGGAAAAGTAGTAGTGAGGCAGGAGCTAAACATTCCAAAATGTGAGGAAAGACCTAGGGTCAGTAGATGATGCAATAATGAGGGGTCCTGAGTGATAACATCAAATAACATGGGATTCAAATTTCTGTGTTGGATGGAGAACAGGCTGGAAAGAGCACTGAGGAGAAAGGATCAACAAAACCCCACCCTACTTCCAGGCTCAGTGATAAGAGATCTATAAAGTAAACAATTTAACACAGACCACAAACCCTCTACCATTTTGGAGCACTGCAGGCAAAGCAAGGAGTATACTCAAGAAAGATCCAGGCATCCATTAGAGCAAAATTGTGAAGGGCACTTTCAGTGAAAATGCTGAACAAAAATTTTCCTGGTGATGGAACTTTATTTCTGTGAAAGTACATTCCATAGTAGCAATCTCTAGGAAATTTGGAAAGGCAGAAGCAAAGACCTAATTTTCAACTTAATTAAATATTTTCTTCTTGATAGGATTCTTTCTATTTTAGTGTTTTAAAAAAATATTTTATGTCTTTGAAATGGCAATGCACACGAAAATATGAACAGAATAAATGAGTTTTCCTAGGAAATTATTACAGAGCAACAGTGCCCATGATCTATGATAGTATTGTGAACTATTCATGATGTGTGGTTCAGACTGGGTATTATGCATGGTCTCTTGACTCATTACTCTACCCTTTTCTTTTGGTTTGGTGATAAAAATCATTTTTGTCTGCTACCTGCTCCCATACTGTTGCCACCGTTACTGTTACATACTGTGTTGTAAAGAGGATAGAAAATGGTAATGCTGTGCTGGTTTTACCTAAGGACATAGGTAACATTTGGAAATAATGTCTTCTTTAGATTCACTGACATGTAATATTTGTGAATTCCTTGCACAGTATTCTAATACAAGTTTTAATGTATCTTGATTAACGTATTTTAAATTTAGCCCTTTGATTTTATCAATCTGATATGCATCTAGTTATCAGTTTTAGTTTATTTTTCTATGTGCTCTACTTAACACAACCGTTCAATTAACTGTTTTTCTGTATAATGGCATAGTAAATTTAATAGTCTGTGAATTGTGTAACTTATCTACCTTTGACATAGTTATAAACTATAAGTTTAAAGACCCATTATTTAAAAAAAATCATGGTTTTACAAGGCTCTAAATTATATTCATGAAGTTTGTTAGGAAATACTTGACAGAAGAAAATTGACCAGTTATTATTAGGAAATGTAGAAAAAGCACTGGAGGGAAACTTCAGAGAGACTTTGAAAATATGCATATGTTTATCAGATTGTTTAGGATCTGTGATATTCCAGGAGGATGAGGGGCATGTTTAAGGATGAGAAGAAAAAACATCATGATATGCTTGGGGAAATAATTCTAAAAGAGTGGAAAATAGCATAACGTGAGGCAGAGATGCCTGCGGATACTAGAACCGGTATCTTTATGTCAACTGGAGAAATGTACTTTGATTGTGTTGACAATGAGAAGTAATTAAAATACTTTAAGTTGGGGAATACTATTAGCCAAAGGTGTGGAAAATTAAATAAGGAAATACTAGAATTTTAACCATGACAGCCACCATATCACAAAACTCCTATTGTTCCTATTTCAGTAAATGTTCCTGTTTCACTAACTTATAGACAGTTATTCAAGGCAGATATTAAGAAATCATTCTCAATTTCTTTTTTCCCCTGTCATAAACATTCAATCATCTAATTATTCATTGATTCATTCAATAAATACATGTTAGATGATATTCGTGGTATAATGGTGAAAAAGACCTTACATTATAGTGAATGCCAATTATCTCATAAATATCTATAAAGCCTTCTCACTTCTTTCCATCCTAATGCCGTTACCATTGTCCAAACTACTGATTTATCTCCACAGAACAACTGCCATAGCCTCTTTGCAGCTGGATTTCCAGCAACAACTCCTTTGTTCTTACTTTGTTTTTATTTTATTAAAAAAATCACCAACTGGGCTGGGTGTGGTGGCTCACATCTCTAATCCTAGCACTCTGGGAGGCCGAGGCGGGTGGATCGCTCAAGGTCAGGAGTTGGAAACCAGCCTGAGCAAGAGTGAGACCCCCCTCTCTACTAAAAATATAAAGAAATTAATTGGCCAACTAAAAATATATAGAAAAAAAATTAGCCGGGCATGGTGGCACATGCCTGTAGTCCCAGCTACTCGGGAGGCTGAGGCAGGAGGATTGCTTGAGCCCAGGAGTTTGAGGTTGCTGTGAGCTAGGCTGACACCACCGCACTCTAGCCAGGGCAACAGAGTGAGACTCTGTCTCAAAAAAAAAAAAAAAAAAAAAAACCCACCAACTCATGTAAAATAATCCATCAAGTCATAAAAAGTAGAAACAAATAAAATATTAATTTTTAAAATATCTAACACCATAATGCACATATTCAGGCCTTTAAATAGTTTAACTTTTAGAATACCTCAGTATTAAACACCCAGCTTTTGTTAGGAAGCTATTGCAAACACAAGTATTGTTCTGACGTATAGAAATCAATGGTCTTATTTTTTTGCAGAATAAAGATGTGTGACTCTCTTAGCAAATCTTGCCTCACTATTACCATCTTAGTTTTAGCTTCCTTATGAAAAACAGTGTTTTCAAGAACTGCATCTAAGACCATTTTTATTTTTATAAAAACTTTATTTTTAGTTATATTCGTCATAACTAAATGAAAATGTGAAGATACAGAAAGATTCTAAGAAAATAAAAACTATCCAGTATCCCCCTAAATAAATACAATAACAAGTTGTATATAATTTTTTAAATTTTTTATACATTTACATAGCATTTTAAAGCAAAAATAGTACCTTATAATGCTTTTATATCTTTTTTAAATTTCATATTATAGAGTAACAATGTCTTTACGACAACTCTTGTTTCTTGTTGCATTCATTTTATAGCCATATCCCAAAGGCTAAATTCCCAGAACCTTAGTTTAGCTTATCAAACCTTTTAAAATCTATATGAAAGGATCACATTTGAATATGAAGTCTTCTCAAACTTGTGTAAAAGTGTGTAGTTTTTGTTATATATAAGGCTCTAGATTTTTTAAATTGCTATTATATTTTTCAAAATAAAGGCAGCCATTTTTACCATTTAAGAATCATATCAGATGATACGTACTTATATATTGGATTAAAGATTGACTTTAGAATTGGAGTTGAAAAATATTGGTACCTACTACTATGTTCTTCACAACGGCCAGATTGAACCATATAGTCACTGAATCAAATGATCTTTTTGTTAGGGTAATTCCATTTTTATTTATTTTGATGTACAAGTTTTTTTTTTATAATTTTGAGTTCACAAAATGTTACCAGGTGATGTGTAATTCTGACATTATCCATTTTATATTATCCCTCTCCTTTTCCTGCAACAAGGCAAAATTATTTTTATTCATAAACCATGCTTTTAGAATCTTTATTAAAATTTTACTGATCATTTTATGGAGGCTACAAAAGTAGAACACATTCCTCTTTTCATTGAGTAAATGGTAAATGCCATTAAGATTTTAAGTTTGCTGAAATAATAAATCTGACACAGAAAAATGTCAAGTTTATAAGCAGAAAGAATATCTTACAGACCAAGTAGATATTGACAATCCAATAGGAAAAGGAATAAAGCCAAAGTTACGTGAGTGAGTGTAAATGAAATAGCTACTTCCTTCTCTATGATTCCATTACAGTGGTACACATTAAATGTATTTGCAAATGTGTGCCAGTTGGTTGTGAATGAGAAAGTGTGAGAATTAATATAATGTGTATTAGTACATGTGTGTGCGACATATTCAACCAGGGAAGATAACCATGCATCCTTGCAAATAGTAAGGCTCTATTCATTGAGGAACTGTACCAAATGATCTTGCCTATCACCTTACTTTTTTCTTTAAAGGTGGTCATCAAGAATGTAAAGGGGCTAAATGTGGGCATTGGGAATAGAATATAAAAGTGAAATGGATGAGAAACACATAGTAGAAATGTAGTCATTCACAGAACAAGGAGGAGATGTGTATGAGGATGATGTTAATAAGAAATTCTTACATTTAAAGTGCTTGTGAGACATCTGTGTTCCAAATTCTGATAGACAGTATTAAGATTCCATTATGACCCCGGGTGAGAGAAAATATATTTGAGGATTGTCAACATTGGGATGATTGTTGAAACAAGATAAATAATTGAGAATGCCAATGTACATGAAAAGAGGAAGACCAGAAGAGCTCTAGAAATAAAGCCTTAGAAGATAATTATATTGAAATGTAGGATGAACAAGAAAAACCTATAGAGGCAATACAGAAGAAAAAAAGAGAAAAGAAGGAGAAAAGTTTAGAAAACTTAGACATAAGAAGTTAGGTATGGAATACTCTAAAGAGTATAAGTAAGGTGAGAATGGTAAAGAAGACATTGGATTTATAAATTAGTTGAATGTTGGTGAATATTTGAGAGCAGTTTCAGGAGAGTTTAGTGAATAGTGCAATTCTATAAATGCAAATTACATGAGAAAATAGACGTGGAAGGAGCAGAGACATTGACTGCAACTGTGCTTTCCGAGAGCATGTGTATGTTAGGATGGCATGAGCTAGCCCAGACAGTGTAGAAGGTGATACTAGGATTCACAAGAATAAATTAAACCCAAGGCAATGCTTACAGGTACAAATGGAGAATCAGTGAAGAGAACAACATAAAATGAAGAAGGGATGAAAAGTATATTCTGGAGAAGGGAAAATATTGCAGTAAGAATTCAGCAGGAAGCATAATAGCTGCTGAAATAACAATAGCATAATCAACATCAAGAACGACATTTGCAAACAACAAAAATTGATTTTCTTTTCTTTTCCTTATAGAAGACAGTAAATATGAGTATTGATATATTAATAGAAACTATTTTATTCCAGAATATTGTTAAGCACAACGCTCTGCTTTTATAAAAAAATGAATTTTGACTTAAAAAGTCAATGACATTTCCAAGCTATATTTTTTAAAGTTTTTACATTAAATAACATATCTTAAATACATATAAAGCAATAAATAAATCATATTACTTATTAGTGTAATTGATAGAAATGATTTTATTGACTCTTACAACTAAATAAAATATTGTGAAGGACTTTTTCACCTCTTGTATTATCCTGGATAGAGCTGGAACCCATTCTACTAAGTGAAGTATCCCAAGAATGAGAAAACAAGCACCACATGTACTCACCAGCAAATTGGTATTAACTGATCGACACTTAAGTGCATATATAGTAATAACATTCATCGGGTGTCGGGCAGATAGGAGAGAGGAGAGGGGATTGGTGATGGGTACATACACACGTAATGGGTACGGTGGGCACTGTGTGGGGGATGGACATACTTGAAGCTCTGACTCGGGTGGGGCAAGGGCAATGTACATAATCTAAACATTTGTACCCTCATAATATGCTGATATTAAAATTTAAAAAATTATTTTAGTCAACATTTTAATATTCTATTGACCAACATATCAAATTATGAATATTTGTGTTTTTGCAATCTGAATGAACATAATGTAGATTAGATATACTGATCATAATATTTTTCTCAGAGAAATGGTTATAAGGATTTTACTTCTCTGAATCATATTTCAGTTCCATTCCAACTTTGGCTTAATGTAAATTCAAATACCGTCATGTCAACTCTCTGTAGGACAATAAAATCCAGAATGCAATTTATTAGAGGAGTTAAAGCTTGAAGCAATAATTTAAAATATCAATTGTTATCTTAATTAAGCTGACAAACTATGTTTTAGCCAGTAGATTTACTATTTTATTATGTGCTTTTAATTTTTAATCTGCAATGTGGTTCCACAACTGCTAATAAAGAGGTAAGAATGCAGCGATTTCAGTCACAATTGCAGGTGTGTTAAATCACTGCCCTTGAGAAGTCTGATTTTCTGGTTTCTAATATGTGTCAGTATTGATTGTCCTGAAGGGGAGGCAGCTTTCCCATTTTCTAATCATGCTTAGTAATCTATAAACATTTAAAAATCTTCTAAATTAGGCTCTATTGGTTTCCTTGCCATTTTCATTTTAAGTGACTAATGAATATCAAGCACAGGGAGATCATTTGCAGGTAATTACCAAAAGTAAACTGAACCATTAGGCCATGACTTATATAATACAGGAATACAATGGGCAGTACACAATTTCCATTGTTATTTGAGATTGGGAAGTTCTCTATCAGAAAATCAATAAAATCTTGCAGCCTTGTAGTGTTATTTGAATCTGTGTTCTATGTTGCTATATAAGTTATGTGTTAGAATCACAAAATTATAGCTCAGATGATGTTTATAGCTAACAATTATTTTACATAGTTTTAAATAAATATGTATTGGATAGGATTGATACTTACAAATACACTTCAGGATTTTACTGTTATTGCTAAATCATCTTTGTATTAAGGGTTTACTAGAGAATATGAGTCACAGCCACTTTTCCTTTTACTTTTTTCTAATTCTAGCGTAACACAGACAATCTGATTGTTACAAGTTGTCTTTTCACTGCGAGGAGCAATGCATCATCAGTGACTCTAATCTTAATAGAACTTTTTTCCTTGATTATGTCCCATGTGAACCATGAATTTTTGTTTCTTAGAGAAATTGCTTCCTTGCCCAGCTATTTCATCATGTCTGTCCTCACAGACAACGTATAATGATCAAATCAGGGTAATTGCTGTATCCATCAACTCAAGCATTTATCATTTCTTTGTGTTAGGAACATTCCCATTTCAATTTTTTAGTTACTTTAATATATACGACACATTATTGTTAATTATAGTCATCCTCTTGCGCTACCAAATACTAAATTTTGTGCATTCGATCTGTTTTTTGTATCTATTAACCATCCCCACTTTATCTTCCCTGCTCCCTGATACCCTTCCCAGCCTCTGGTAGTGATCATTCTATTCTTTGTCTCCATGAGTTCAAGTTTTAAAAAATTTTAGCTCCCACATATGAGTAAGAAGATATAAAATTTGTCTTTCTGTGCATGGCTTATTTCATTTAACATAATGTCCAGTTCTAGTCATGTTGCTGCAGATGAAAGTCTTTCATTCTTTCTTATGGCTGAGTGATATTCCATAGTGCATATGTACCACATTTTTTTTTATCTACTTAGGTTGATTCTGTACTTTGGCTTTTGTGAATAGTGTTGCAATAAACATGGGAGTACAGATATCTCTTCAATATACGGATTTCCTTTCTTTTGGTTATATATCCAACAGTGGGATTGCTGGATCATATGGTAATTCTTTTTAAAATATTTTTGAAAAATCTCCATATGGTTTTCCATAGTGACTGTACTAATTCATATTCCCACCAACAGTGTATGAGAGTTCCTTTTTCTTATTATTATTTTATATACTCTTATGCAATACTCTAAAAGCTAGCATTAATTGATTTAAAAATGCTGAGACTTGCTGAAGGAGAAAAGACTTTTCTTGGAATTTCAAAAGTTGGGATTTATAGCTGAAGGATGAAACTTAGAGGGCAGAGCATAAAAGCATAGATAGAATAGATAATTATATATTACGGTTTATAGTCTCCCTCTTGCCCAAAAGGCAACAAAATTTATCCAGCAATCAGGAAGAAGAGGTTTGAAAACCATGAGAACTGCAGAAAGGGAAGAAAAGAGGACTGGAAGGCAGCCCTCACAATAAAGACAAACTACAGAGGTGATTGCTCTAAACAGGTTTGGGGGTATCTCAGAGCATGTTTATACCTCTCTCCCAGTTCATATCCTCAGAAAATTATATCTTTCTAGAGATTGCTTTTCCCAGTATAGCTGTGGACTCCTCTGGCAATTTGATTTTACCATAGCTACCTATAGTCTAAGAAGATGTCAGGAGGGACAGACATGGAGAAATTTGGAGATCCCAGCAAATCTTAGCACAATGAGGAAAAGAAGGAGAGGATTTTCGAGATCTTTAAAATGAGCTACAGAATGATAACAGAAGCAGGACAAGAAGCAGGACAGGAAGAGTGAAGCAAACTTATGTGTCCCACCAGGATGCCATGACCAGACACACGGCACTTGACGAGTAAGTACAGCCAGAGCACAGCTGTCAGACACCAAAGCCAAGCCTGACAGGAGAGCTCAGCAGAGGCTAGGAGAGCAGATGGTGGTTTGCTGATCCCCTAGTGTCCTCCAGGAACACCAGAATTCCCAATGTATTCATTCATTCCAACCCAGAAAAAATGTGAAAATGAACTCCTAATTGTTTGTGTTTTAAACTGCACATGAATAGTAGCTCAAAGAGATATAGTTTGCACCGCTAGCCACAGTAGGAATTTTTGTGCTCAGTTAAGATTTTTAATGGGGACAAAAAGAAAGTTCAACACCCAAGTTTGGTAAATCTGGTTTGGATTTAATGGGTGTTTGTATCATTATTATTTTAAAATGTCAAAGATACTTTAGATCACTCTAATAAATAGATATTAACATTATATAATATTCAGTGCAGATTGCTGTAATATAAGAAATAAGCATCTTTAAGTAGAGTACATTTCTACCACAATTCTATCTCTTTTTCTCTCCTTAAAGAAAATTCCAATGACTGGTGTCTCAAATCTCAAATATAGATTTGACTGTTGAAAGCTGAAATCTGACTATAACCTAATTTATTTCCTCTTCCTTATAATCAAAGAGCACCCTCTGCCTACAATGTCACATGCAACCAAAATGCCATCCACCCCCATGCACATAGACCAAAGTTAGCTCTGATAGCTGCCCAGACAAGATGCCTCAGTGTCTCAACATATTATCTTCTAATGTACATGATAGTCTTTCTTTCAACATTAAAATTCTATAGAATAACACATCGGTTTATTTTAAAGGGCACAGGTCTGGATTATGAAGGAAGACTAGGGTTTATTCCTCCTTCCTTCTGAGATATAAGTGAAAGAAAGAATACACCCAAAATATAACTACCTAAAATTCTCAAAATATTTAACTCTGGTAAGAGCTCAACAAACTCTGAGGTTGAGACTTCTTAGTTAAATTTCAATTCAATTACATGTCTTGGAACTAGAGCTAAAGAAATTAACTCTCGACCTAACCCATGGGCTTGGGGCCGGAGGGCCGGCTGGCCGGCCGGGCTGGGCACTGTATGCCCTCGGAGACCCTGGGCGAAGTGCCCCGGCCACCTGCAAACCCCCAAAGGCAGAGCAACAGCTCAGTCAAGCCTCAGTTTCCGCAACTGTAAAACACGAGCAGTAGAACACACTCCACTTACCGGTGTGTTGTCAAACTCCAATGCAGGAGCGCTCATAAGCCTCAAGGGTAAGCTCCACAGCTAGTCTGCACGTCTCATCCCCAGCTTCTACAAATTGCTATTGGACTGAAGACAGATGATGGGGAGAACTGGCACAGGATCAGGAGAACCTCCCACTTGGAGAAGTACCCCCAGCTTCCAAGGTCCCTGCACACTCTCCGGGCCCCATAGATACTCCCATTTATTGGCCCAAGCCTGTCTTCCTCCAATGATAGCAGCTTCCAGGACAACCTGGCAAAGGCCCCACATTTTCTCCTCAAAGCAAAGCACTAGGCTTGAAACACAGTTTCTGGATCTCTTGGAATCTGCTTGAAGTTGCAAGATTTCTGATGTTTGGAACAGCCACCCATTTCTTAGCAGGGATAAATGCAAGTTTCCACACTTGGATCCAAACACCAGTGGTACAAATGCAATGTGGCAGAGATGTGCCCTAGCAGCCACCCGTGTGGAACAGGACTGAAGAGGTTTTGTTAGCGATACACCCCATGTGAGTCCAACAGCAGCCACTGAATGCAAGTGCAAACTCAGGCCCTGTTCCTGGGTGTTATATTGCTCAAGAAAAGTCCCGAACACACTATCACCGGAAAGTTGCAATAAGTCCAGGTGCCATAATTTATGAGAGATGGAAAAACTGGATCAGGTTCAGAGGAAAGTGGACAGGAGGGCAAGAGCAGTGCTGCCCTCATCTGAAGGTTTTATTACTAGATGGAGGATTTGACTTTCTGAATGGCCAGCCCTGAGGAATTAATGGGCCAGAGGGTGGAAGCTCTAGAGAAATGCATTTTGACCAATTTCAAATAAAATAGTTGGACAAAATGTGCTTTAAGGTAAAAAAAAAAAAAAAAAGAAATTAACTCTCTTAACTTCTACACTTTCCCCGCCAATTACCGCTAAATGGTAGAGAGCAGGGCTCCATGGCAGAGCCATCCTGTGACACCAGCTCAGTCTCCAAACTGTTGCCAAGAAGAGGAATTGAGAAGGCCCATTCCTGCCTATGAAAATCATGCCCAGAGTCTACTCACATGTGTATGCTCAGTGCATTGAGACAGGAAGCCCAGGAGAGAGCACTGTGGACCTTCTCCACATGAAATAAAGGAAAAGATGAGCAGATGTCATGACAGAAGAATGGATAACTCTATCTACTCAAGAAACGTAGTCCAGTGAATTCCATCCCCTCAGAAGTCAGACTTGTTCCTCTCCCTTCCATCAGAGAGCAGAGGAGGTCCCCCTTCTACGGAAGACACAAAGACAAGAGACATGTGTGTCACTGTAATATGGTTTGGTTATACAAGGTCTGTCTGGAAAGTATCCAGCCATTGTTAATACAATGAGAACAGTTAGTGTAACATTGATATAATCTGGCAGCCAAGGAGAGTGGACAATAATGTGCATGCGTGAACAATGACGTCCTCATTGTACTAGTCAGTGGGGTAATGGATACTGTTGAGTGAGCACGTGTACCGTGTGGCCCTTGCATTCTGAATGACTAAACGAGTAGAGCAAAAAGAATCTGTGTCAAAATTTGTGTTAAGCTTGAACATTCCTCCACAGAAACTATTCGGATGATTCAGAAGGCTTTCGGGGATGATGCAATGAGTGCAGCGCAAATAGAAATGTGGTACAAACACTTCAAGGATGGTCAAGAATCTGTTGAAAGTGATCCACATCCTGGAATCCCTGCAATGAGCAGAGCACCTGAGAATGTCGAATGTGTACGGGTTAGGCCAAGAGATTCTGGGAGAAGTATGTGAGGTCCTAAGGTGCCTACTTTGAAGGGGACTGAGGCATCACTGTCCTGTGCCCATTTCCTGCATCTTGTATTGTCTTCAGTAAAAGTCTCTATTTTTCCTAGTACATGGCTGTATACTTTCTGGACAGGCCTCATATTTATCCAACAATATACCACGAAGACTTATTACTTTCAAGGAATTGTATTTCTTGATATCGTGGAAGGCAACAATGAAAATGAAAACAAAGATATATCTACTAAAAAACCTAAAGTGTGGAAAACCTCCTCATGAGAATGAAATTCTTATTCTATGCAAGTTTATCCAATTGGTCAACTGGATACCCCTCTATTTCTTTTCCTTAGAAGCATTTGTAAATAACTTTCAAGTGTAAGACACTGTGGTAGACTTTGAAAAACATGCATATGCATGTCACTAAGTTTTTTGTTCATTTATTGTTTCTTTTTGAGTATCCTTGCAGGCATGTACTTAAATGTATATACTTATTTATAGAAAATTAGATTTTTTGGAATAAATGAACAGTAAGAAACAGTGCAAAATATCCCAAATGTTAATACACACGTGTATAGATTTATGTGAATATAGGCATACTTCAGAAAGGAAAAGATCACACAGTTTACTTTTTAAATGTTATACATAATAAAGAATGATATTTGCAATAATATTTAAGGGGAAAACTTGTTATAATTTTTTTGCAACCTTAAGGAAAAGCCATTAGTATTTAAAATTTGCCCCTTCCAAATATCAAAGAGGAATTTCTTGCACAAATAAAAATTAAAGATGTCCATAATATATTCTTTTTTGAAATAGAAAATTAGCTAGATGGATAATAACAATCATGTCACACAATTTAACTTCAAATATTCAGCTTCTGAAAGGTATTTATAATCTTTCATATATAATAACAGATTATTCATTAAGTGCTTATTACATATATATGTTATTTTATTTCATGTCTTATTAAAGTAACAAATTTAAAAACTAATCTAGGGTATGACAACACAAAAAAAATTCGCTTTATAATTTTTTCCTGATAATCTCAATTTAAAGATACTCCTCCACATGTCCTTTTTATTTTCTGTTTCTAACAATTTTAAGATAATTTTTTTCAGTTTATGGGAAGATGAACATTTACTTTCTTTTTCTTCTTCACTGTCATATCCCATCAGGAGTAAATTATTTCTTTTGCAATGTTTTTTCCTCTTTGTATGCTTCCCTTCCCATTTCCCAGTGTCACTGTACTAGGCAGCTCTCTATGTGTCCCAAAGTTTCTTAACCAACCTTCTGGGCTCCAGTCTTTTGTCCAGGCTTATCTTATATTCACACCACCTTTGAATTAATTATCTTAAAGTACTGCTTACAGTAAACCAGTAATCTACTGGCTTGCTATCTTAATCTTATACCAGTGACATTTTCAATTCTCACAAAAGGACAAAGTTTCAAAGCAGCACATACCATAACTCCATGATGTTTAAACAAGTCCATATTCAGCCCATACTCCATTCTTTGAAAAAGAGTGGCATAGTGGTTAAAGCATAGCTGTATAACCACATTGGCTGGGTTCAAGTACATCTTTGTCCTGTGTGACATTGGGTGACTTATTTAGTTTCTTTTTGTACATTTTCTCATCTGTAAAATGAGTGCCAACCTCCTGGGGATTTTAAAGGATTGAATGAGTGGTGACATGTAAAGTTCTCAGTACTTGGTGCAATGAAAGCACTCAATAAATACCTGCTATCATTTTATACCATTTGAAATTGCCTCTTTTGTAAGCCAAAATGGTTGAATATCAGCAATTTTATATGACTTTAACCAGAAATCTTTTTATCATCTTTTTAACATAGTACATTGTCTTCCCTCTACTTTGCAAGTCACAACTTTAAAGTATTCTTCATAAAATAAGAACCTGTAACACTGTTTCAATAGTTTGACATTTGATCTGTTTTGCTTTGGGATCCAAGTTTACAGCCAGATGTCATTATTTCATTTTCTATGTCTAAAATCTGCTCGCACATAAAAGTAGACTTGTTCTCAGTCTCTTAAAACAGTCAAATTCTTTTTTAAAAGCTTTAAACATTACAAATGTATTTTGCTTTGCATAATGTTAGAACATGTACACATAATTCTGTAGAATTCTTCTAAATGTCAAGACAAATCAATTTTGCAAATGTCAGCCCGACATTCATAGAAACTCAGATCTCTCAAGAAGGATCCTACTTTAATTCATAATAGAAGTTACAGCATTTCCCTTTACTGCCTTCTCTACTGGAGAAAATCTAAGCGGCTGCATTCTTCCTTTATATATTAAATTTGGTATTTTAGAGGCACCATCTGCAAATATATGCATAATATTGTAATGGTAAAATAATATGGTGTTTAAGCCATTTTGTATGTGTTTAAAAAAACCTTAAATATTGATATATGTTTCCAGTTTCTCAGATTATACAAGAACTCATAGATACATGATTTATTATTAAACTTTCATTTTTTACCTTTTTCTCTCTTTTTAGAAATATTGAATTTCAGATTTTTCTGCCAATTTTATTTCTCTGAAGATTTGCATTCATGCTTATATAAATTGTGATAGTCTATAAGGAAAGATTGGGCAAGATAAAAGGGTCTATTCCACTTAAGTATAGGGTTGTTTGCTACAGTCTGCTATGAAGAGAAATTACTCTTGTATTTTTTTTTAATTTGGCATTTATATTTGATGTTACCCTTTGTTAGTTAATTGCTTGCTTTTTTGATGCATATCTTCTAAAGTACTTGGAACTTTTATCCTGAACAGTAGGACTTAAACCCATCACCCTATCTTAAATTCAACCTTCCAAGGGTAACTATCTTTGTGATGGGTGCTCTATAGTCTAGAATTTTATGTGTATCCCATTGCCAACATTTATATCAGCCCATTCCAAATATGCCTCCAATTTCTCAACAGATTAGTCGAAATTTCTCCAAATATCATATTCTATTATCAGAAAGAGGAAAACTTAATAGTATTCACACTGATGAAGAAATGGGTGATGTGAAATAACAGAGGTTGAATGTTGTTTTCACTTTGTGACTTCTATTTTGTACTTTTCCCATTTGCCCTTTCAGATGTACTACCTACCACACCTATTTGCTGTCTCCCCTTGAAGCATACTCTATATAGATAACATTAATAGAAACATTCCCCCTTTAGTTTCAAGTTTGGTTTGGCCAAATAGGAACTCCAGAAGATCAGAAGGAGGAAGGAGAATGAAGTTGGAATAATTATTATAATTCTTACCTGGGTTCTTTCCCAGCCCGGTCACCCCTAGATGACAGCATCCCATGACAGGGGGTCACTTCTCTCAAAAGCAGCCAGCCACTGTTAGATCCAAATCTTTTTCCTAGGCTTCAGTAACTACCCCCCTCAGTCTTTGGAGTGAAGATGGTAAAAGCTTAAAAATTACTAGTTCCAGAACTATAGAACCCTTTTATATATTTGTGTAATTAGTTCATTTATTAAATTTTTTTCAAGTTATCATAATTTGAATGTACAAGCTGATTCTTACTGAGACATGACCCTTACTAATCTGCTCATAATGTATAAACTAAACACTTGTCACAATCTATGGCCAGCAATTTTTTAATAGGGAGAACTATTATTTACTTACTAATTAACCATAATGTAAATATTATCTTTGGATTTTCATAATTGGAGATTTATTTGTTCTTGAGATTATACTTGCACTAATAAATGCTAAGGCCTGTTAGACAATTGTTGGACAAACATTTCAATATTGAGCATTGTTAAGCTGTCTCTATGGCATGTAGGCTATAATTAAAATGCTCTTATGCAAAAACCTCAGTACTGCTGGTTTGTTTCAAAGATCCAAGTAAATATAAAATCCTTCCATCTTCTTATAAATTGTAGTCATATACCACTCTAAGAATTACCATTTTGGAGGACTCTTGAAAGCACAAAACCCTAAAAATAGATGAAAATCACATTGCCCTTATTTTTAAAAATTAGCAGAATTGTGCATATATTTACTTATTGCTTGACATTAATTTTATATGCATATCTTCCAAAAACAATCAAACTTCTATGGCTGTCTTTTAGAGTGAGAACCTAATGGACTTTTGCTGTCACTTAATGAGACTATATTATATTAAAATATCAGATTGATATGTCTATGGTGTTAGATTATTTCATAATCTTTCCAGACCTCTACAGAAAGCACTGTGAAACACTGAGAAAGGAAATAGCAGAGGATGTAAACAGATGAGAAAACATACCTTGGTCATGGATCGGCAAAATCAACATTGTTAAAATGCCTATACTACCCAAAGTGATCTACAGATTCAGTGCAATCCCTATTAAAGTACCAACATCATTTTTCACAGATCTAGAAGACATAATTATATGTTTCATATGCTTTTAGGTTTTATACACACAAAAAGTAAGTTATTAGCTAAAGTCATTAATCAGGGTGTCTAAGTGGTTTTATTTGTGTTGAGATCAGCCATTTGAATTTCTATGAATAGCATGGATTTGTTTTTATGCACAAAAAAATTTGGTTGACTTGTTTGACTCAGTACATACTGTCACTTCAAAGCAAATCAAATTTTGTGTTTACACAAAGCCAATGTATTAATCCCATGATAACATCATTATTTTTAGAAATTTATTTATATTTTGATTATATGTTTTACATGTTTTAAGCACACTTGTCTCAGGCTCTGTGATATATATTTTCCAAAAGATTTCAAATGATTTCCAACTATCCTCATAATAAAATATTAGTCCTTTACCTTTGTTGTCTTTGAAAGCACTGCAAGTTGTATATTGTTAATAGTACAGAGTTCGTACATTTCTTTACATAGTTTTCTTAAGGAACTATGTGCAGAAGTAAATGGGAAGATCAGTAGATCTAATCAATTATTTTTTCTGTTTATATAGATTTCATGGCTATAAATTACTCTGTGTATTATAAAATATTAGTTTTCATGGACCCAATTTGTAGTGATATTAAACTTCTAATGAAAATCTAACTTTCAAATGAATTAAAAGTAAAAAGACAAATTTAAACTTAAATTCAGATATATAGATATATAGGAAATAATTTTTCAATATGTGTATGGAAAATATTTGCATGCTAAAAATATCTTTTAAAAATTTGATTTAAACAGTAATTATGTCTAACCATTTCTTAGGCCACATTCTTAACAAAACTTAAAAAGAAGAATCACTATGCCTTCATGGCCAAGGTGTAGAACATTTATTGATTAATACTACCAAATTGTGAACACAAATTTCCTAAAACATTTTTCTCCATGTATTGTCTTAAATTTGAAAGCCAGTATTCCTAAAGAGTTACTCTGTATTACAAATTTTGGCCACTACATTCCATGTTCATCAGCTCAGTAATTTTTCCCCAGGGTCTAAAAAGTACTCTGTGGTCTTCATTCATAATGGATCATAAGCTTTGTAGACTGGGCATGTTTTGTAAATGAAAACTTCTCAGCAATGTCTGAAAAAAACTCACAAATTTGCACTAGCTCAACAAACACTAATTGATCAACCACTTTTGTTGAATTGTTGGTTTCTCCTTTTAATTCTTTCCATTTTTGCTTCATATATATTAGGGCTTTATTGTTAGGTGAATGCATGCACCCTTATAATTGTACTATGTACTATGTACTTATATCATGTACTATGTGCTGTGCACTATAGTAGATGGTGAAGCTAGAGCATTGACCATAAAAGACATAAAGCTATAATAGCTCTCAAGTAATTTATAGAATAGTAAGAAATATAAACATTAGCAAATAATTATCATAAATATTAATAATAATGAGTTTTTCACATAAGTGGTGTGAGGTGCTAGGGGAGCACATAGCAAAGTGACAAAAACTGACCAGTATTTTAAGCATCCATGCACATAGATGCACATGGCAGAAGACCTGTAACAAGTGCATGCATTGATATTAGGTATTAGTTCAGTGTGTGTGTTCATGTGTGTGTATGTGTGTTGATTTTCTTTTTATATGAGTTATTTGGCTTGGTTTTGTTTTTGCACTGGTAGAAATTGCATTCCATGCCTTTTTTAAATTTTACAATTATAGAATTAATATAAGAAATTAGATACTGTGAGATAATTGTGGATAGTACTTAAAATATAATCCCATATGAAGGCATGCAACATGATGAGACTTCGTTAGAACAACATACTTCAAAATATTTGTGTGTGTACATACACCTGCACATACATCCAAGTTGCAGTAAATTTATAAAAAGTTTAGATTATTGTGTTGATTTTCAAAATTGCCTGTGGAAACATTATAGAATTGAAACTTACCAAGTAATACAAATACTCGTGGCACTGTCTCAGAAAATATTGTGATAAATTATCAGTGTTTTTCTGTTAGCAATTAACTTATAGATACTAACTTTTTCTTTATTGTAGACAAATTAGAAAGCTATTTAATTAGATTTTCTTATTTTTGTCCTAGTCTTTATGGGAGTACTTTATAGTCAACTATGCAATATGAATTGTATTATTTTTATTCTAACTAAATGTGTAAGAGATTGTTGTACACTTAAAAATTTATCTGAATACTGATATGTATAAACATATATACATGTACAATATTGACATTTTTAGTTCGTTTAAAAAGATGTTTTGAACATATTGTTGTTAATGATATGATACAAATGAAGAGATATTATATTTAAAGATATTCCACAGACAAGTTATAGTTCTATCAGTACACACTATGAAAAATGTTTTTATGTTGAACCACAATTTAAATGCTAAGTCTTTATTATTTTTCTTAAATCTATACATAATTTATACCAGATCCTGGGCATATATATTTAGTCATATTTTCCCAAATTCATAAATGAGATACTAGACAAGTAATTGATATTTGTTTTTTCACCCTTAATAAATATTATTCACCCTTAATAAACATTCTTAAAACTCTAGCACCTATACTCACTTCACCAAGGAAAAAAGTCAATACCTAATATTCAACAATTTGCTTCCCATTTTAAAAAAAAGGATATTCTAACAAAATGAGGTGTCATTTATGATAGAAATTAGATTTTAATTATAGGAGGAGATGTAAGCTGGGCATGAGACTTGTAGGGAAAGTATGACATAAGTTAGAAACTAAATTGAAATAAATTCCAAAAGAAGACATGTTATATCAAGGTTTCAATATATGAGAAAAATAAATGATGCTACTATACATTTATTCCAATCTACTTGGGCACATGAAATAGTGACCTTAAAATTCCCCATTATTTCTCTTTAGATAGGTTAGAAAAATCTTTTAGCTTCATATAATAAGAAACGATGTGACCTTTCCAATGTGCTTGTTACTCAAGTTCTCTAGATAGCTGCTACCGTTCCAGCCATTACATCTATGCTTAGGGCAATAATTAGGAATGATAGGGAAGGCTTTGCTTGTTGAAACTGTCCTTTTGACATTGTGGTTATTATTGTTTTGATTAACCAGAAAAGCAAAAACTTTTTACCAGTTTACTCACTTCCTGAACCTCTCTCTCCCCTATCCCCTGCAAATTTATGTTTGTACCTCTTTGGCCAGAAATGAATTGCATGCCATTTCTAGTCATAAGTGGGTCTGCAATAAGTACCATATTTATATTCCCAGCATCAGCGAGGTAGGTGGTGAGAAAATGCTTGAGTATTTACAGTGTCTGATAAGTGTTAGGCAGGATTCCAACAGGAATATCAGTTTTGCAAACCTCTCTGTGTAATTTTCTAGGTAAGCATGGATTTTAATCACAGGTCACTTTTCTAATATAAAATTTCATAAGCTATGGCTAATAATTTTCATAAAAATAAAATTTGTTTTTCAAGGTTTTGCATAAAACATAAAGAATATATATCTATTATGCCTAATGAAGGTTAACAGGTCATACCAAAGCCAGTAAAATTGTATCTACAAATTTATGTCTAGTACATTTTCCTTGTTATACAATTATTTTTAAAATAAGTCAAAGATAAAGCTTAAAGTAGATTCAGGAACATCTCAAACATTTATATTTACTTTCAGGATAAATCATGTGTGAGTATTAAATGAAAGGAAAACATTTTCACATGATAAATACTTTTTGCTACTCCAATGAATGATGGATAGAATTAAATTCATGTTTGCTCAAAGAAATTGAACTTGATAGAAACAACATAAAGTAAATGAAAAGTGTGACAAAGGTGTTGCTGTTTAGTTCATTTGTGCTCTATATCAAAATACCTGAAACTGGGTAATTTATGAAAAACAGAACATTATTTTCTCACATATCTGGAGACTGGGAAAGTCCAGGTTCAAGGCACTGACAGATTCTGTTGTCTCGTGAGGGCTTCTCTCTGCTTCCATTATGGTACTTTGTTGCTGTATCCTCCTCCAGGGAGGAATGTTGTGTCCTTATATGGCACAAAGAAGAAAGGCAAGAGAGAGCCAAACACTGCAGACACTGTGTTAAGTCTCTTTTATAAGTGTCCTAATTCTATTCGTGAGGGAGGAGCCCTCATGGCCTAATCATCTCTTAAAGGTCCCACCTCCTAATACTGCCACATTTGCCATTAAGTTTCAACACCTGAATTTTGATGGGAACATACTCAAACCATAGCAGTAGGGTAAATAACTTTGTTGAATGAACAAAGAAAATAATAAAAGAGAAGGACATTGAGACAAACAGGCAAAAGAAATAAGGGAGGGAGAAAGAAGAATTTAAAGAAGGAAGGAAAATGGGTACATTAATAGAAGGAAGATTTTTTAAAAATTCAAAGAAGGAAAAGCATTTCAGAGTAACAAAGGCTAGAGTGAGCTTCCAAATGTTATCAACTTATTTTCAGCTAGAAGACTAAGCTGTCCCTATAAAGCAAGTTATACAACTTCCAATAATGTTTAACCAAAGGCAGGAAATTTTACATTAACAGTTTACATGCGTTTCCTGAATGCGGTATATAAAAGACTGCCTAACACATCCCAGGCAAGCGTTACTTTTCCTCCTCCTTTGTTAATTTACTGCTGACCACATTTAAACCTTCACAAAATATTAATGACCTTGTTCATAGATGGACAGATAATGGTTAATTATGGTACTTTGTTTATATGATTCACCCAGAAAATTTGATGCTCCAGACTGATGTACCTTTTTGAATTTGGAAAAGTTAAAGACAATTATTTTACTTGATGTGTTAATAAATTATGAAAAGCATCATTAGGAAATGAAGTGCTCTGGATTAGTCTATTTTCCAGATAATAGGAGATGGCCATTTAATTGTCATAACTGGGAGGAAAGAAACATTTTTCATAAACATTTTTCTCAAATGCTGCACAGGATTCTCTGACTTCTTTTACAGTACAAATCCTGAATGGGCCTTTTCTTGGTTGAATGCTGACAATGACTCCCTCCTTGAACAAATTTCTGTCAGGCTCCTTTGAGCCATGTTTTCCACAAGCCTCTTTCTTGGCCCCATTCTTGGCCTGCCACAGTTTATGGCTCATCTCCCACCATTGATAATCAACCTCCTCCTTCTCCACTGTTCATAAATAACCAAGTTCTTCTTAGTCACATTCCATCCATTGTCGCCTATAAATCACTGCTTGTCCCTGTTGTATTTGAGTTGAGTTCAATCTTTCTCCCCTATTGCAATAATCTTGATTCCTATTGAAGAGTCTTGAGTGAAGTCTTCCTTGCTATCTTGAACAAGTATCAAAATAATCTTCTTTTACACTGCATGTATTATTAAGACCCCAAAATCATTCAGGGTGATGCCCACATTTTGATGTCTGTTTGTATCTGTCATGTACCATACACTGTCACTCTGCAGGTTCCTTGCAGCCTTCTATCTTTTAATTTTCTTTTCTAATCTGCAGTGTTTAAGAAATGAGATGATTGAAAATGTTAGAATTATATGCAAATTAAGGAAATAAACTTTAAATGGTGTTCTAATGTTTAGTGTTTGTAACAGCTATTTCTGTAACCCAGAAGTCATTTCCCCCATTACTTTTAATTCTAGACTATGTTTAGAAGACTAAAGGTGCAGGAAGCACCAACTGTGAATGAAAAAAATGCTGCTATATTAAAACTAGTGTGTAAAAGTACCAAGAAGTATACAGTTTTTATTTCCCTCTGTGAGATAGCTATAGATGGTCAAAAAAGCTTAACATCTGTGACTCTGTCTACAAATGATCATTATATATAAATAAATAACATTTTTTTCTTAGTAAATATAGATGAGCTAAAGGTGTTTTGTTCAAAAACAAAATTACTTTATTCTTAAGGAGTTAAATGCCTTCTCAAATGTATATTTGAAGTTTAAAAATAATAAATTAATAAAAATAAAAATGTAATATAAAATATTGCTTCAGTAAAGTCTCAAGTTACAAAATCGATATACATAAATAAGTAGCATTCCTATACACCAATAACACTCAATCTGATAGTCAAATCAAAGACTCAATAACATTCACAATAGCTACAAAGAAAATACAATACCTAGGAATACACTTAACCAAGGAGGTGAAAGAGCTCTACAAAGAGAACTGTGAACCACTGAGGAAAGAAAGCGCAGATGATATTAATACAAACAAATGGAAAAACATATCATGCTCATGGATCAACAGAATCAACATTGTTAGAATGTCCATACTACCCAACATGATTTACAGATTCAAGGCAATCCCCATCAAAATACCAATATAATTTTTGCAGCTCTAGAAAAAATATTAAATGTTATTAAATGCTAAAACTCTTAATTGATTTTCTGTCTTCCTTTTTTAATTTTTATTTTTGCTATTTTGTCTCTTGACTATCATAGAGAAGGAAATATTAGTCTTTAATGCTTATGTATTATTTCTATTAAAATGACTGTGAAGTCTTCAGAAAAACCCATGAAGCATTTTGTGGTGGATGTATGTTTAAACATTGCGCTTTAAGGTCCCCTATTAAATAGTGAACACAAGAAAAGCTATGTAACTCACTTAAACAAGCAAATACAACATAATTTTCTGCTAGAGAATCAGACCTTTTAATCTTTAGTTTCTGAGGAAATAGATGCTTTATTTTAAACAACTAAAGTAATCCACAATGATTCTAATATATATGACATTGTAATAAGAATTGTTCCAGATGTTCAGATACTCAGACTTATTACATCACATATAGGCATGGTCAAATGTAATATTGGAGAGAAAATCCTCATTGGACTATAAGTAGAAGTTCTTGATTCCCAGTAGTAAAACAATATTATGAAGATATTAGAATTGGAAAGGGTTGTATATAAGTTATAATACGAATCTCTTTTGTTACAAATGTGAAAATTGATGCCTAGCGAGATTAAATAAAGAAAAAGCCAAGTTTAGAATTGAATTCTTTCATTCCCCAACTGTATATTTTTATCTTGTAAAAAAGTTTGTGGGCTCATTTAATGCTTGATAGATAGATATAAAATTCTACCCTTCCTCCAATAAGTTATATAATTGAGGTATTTATATTGAGAGAGAGAGAGAAAAAGAGAAAGAGAATTAATTTCTGCCTTTTGCTAAGAACCATTCAACACAACCATAAGAATTCAAGAAGAAAATGTTGGAAAAACTCCTCTAGATATTGGCCTTGGTGAAGAATTTATGAAGAATACCCCAATGGCAATCATAGCAACAACAAAAATAAATAAATGGGACTTGATTAAATTAAAAGGCTTCTGCACAGTCAATGAAACAATCAACAGAGCAAATAGGCAACCTACATAATGGAAGAAAACCAACCTTACACCAGCCTTGCATCCCTGGAATAAAGCCCGCCTGGTCACAGTGAATTATTTTTTTGATGTGCTGCTGAATTCTATTTGCTAAAATTTTATTTAGGATTTTTGCATCTATATTCATGAGGGATATCGGTCTGTAATTTTTTTTTTTTTGTTGCATCCTTTCCTGGCTTTGGTATCAAGATGATATTGGATTCATAGAATGAGTTAGGAAGGATACCATCCTACTCAATGGTGTGGAATAGTTTCTGTAGTATAGGTATGAGTTCATTTTTGTATGTTTGGTACAACTCTGAAGTGTATCCATCTGGCCCAGGACTTTTCCGTTTGGGTAGGTTTTTAATTACTGCTCCAATTTCTGAGCTTGAGATTGGTCTATTCAGGAATTCTGTTACCAATATTATACCTAGAAAACCCCAAGGATTCATCCAAGAGACTCCTAGATTTAATAAATGAATTTGGTAAAGTTTCAGGTTATAAAATCAATACACACAAATCAGAAGCATTCATATATACTAAGAACCATCAAGCAGAAACTCAAATCAAAAACACAATACCCTTTACTATAGCCCCAAAGAAAATTAAATATCTAGGAGTATACTTAACAAATGATATGAAAGATTTATACACGGAGAACTACGAAACACTAAAAAAAGAAATTGCAGATGATTTAAACAGATGGAAAACTCTACTTTGTTCATGGATTGGTAGAATTAATATTGTTAAAATGTCAACATTACCTAAAGTGATCTACAGAATTAATGCAATCGCCATCAAAATACCACCAGCATTTTTTACAGAACTAGAAAAAATAATTCTTCACTTTCTATGGAACCAGAAAAAACCTCGTATAGCCAAGGCAATCTTAAGTAAAAAGAACAAACTGCGAGGCATCAGTCTTCCTGACTTCAAGCTGTACTATAAAGCAATAATAGTTAAATCAGCCTGGGACTGGCACAGGAACACAAGCATCGATATTTGGAATAGATCTGAGATACCAGAGATGAAACCTTCAGTAACCTAATTTGATAACCTAATTAGGTAACATAATCTATGATAAAGCAGACAAAAATATACAATGGAGAACAGAATCCCTCTTCAATAAATGGTGCTGGGAAAACTGGTTAGCTATATGCAGAAGATTGAATCAGGATCCCTACCTCTCACCTCTCACAAAAATTCACTCAAGAAGGATAACAGACTTAAGGCATGAAACCTTAAGAATCCTAGAAGAAGATGTTGGGAAAACCCTATCAGACATTGGTCTAGGCAAAGTATTTTTGAGGAAGACCCCCAAGGCAATCGCCGCAGCATCAAAAATAAACAAATGGGATCTCATCAAATTAAAAAGTTTCTGCACAGCCAAGGAAACTATCCTTAAAGCAAATAGACAACCCACAGAATGGGAGAAAATATTTGCTCTCTATGCTTCTGATAAAGGTCTAATAACAGGAATCTATCTAGAACTTAAAAGAATTAACAAGAAACAATCAAACAACCCCATTAAGAAATGGGCAATGGAAATGAACAGAAACTTCTCCAAAGAAGATAGAATAATGTCCTGCAAACATAAAAAAATGCTCATCATCTCTAATCATCAGAGAAACGCAAATCAAAACCACAATGAGATACCACCTAACCCCAGCGAGAATGGCCTGTATCAAAAAATCCCAAAACAACAAATGCTGGCGAGGATGTGGAGAGACAGGAACACTCTTACACTGCTGGTGGGACTGCAAATTAGTGCAACCTTTGTG
>CAUYPO010057603.1:0-47475 GCA_963574435.1 Cheirogaleus major
TCATCATCACCATCATCATCACGATCACCACTATCACTACCATCACCATCATCACCACCATCATCACCACCATCACCATCACCATCATCATCACCATCATCATCACTATCACCACTATCACTACCATCACCATCATCACCACCATCATCACCACCATCACCATCACCATCATCATCACCATCATCATCACTATCACCATCACCACCATCACCATCATCATCACCACCATCACCATCACCATCATCATCACCATCATCATCACTATCATCATCACCATCATCATCACTATCACCATCATCACCATCATCACCATCATCACTATCACCATCGCCATCATCACCATCACCATCATCATCATCATCATCATCACTATCACCATCATCATCACCATCATTGTTACCACCATCACCATCCTCATCCCATTATTAATTGTCTCCACTACTTCAGGCTCTATGTGGGCACCACCCGTATCTCGTGTACGGATGCATCCCCGGTTAATAGGGCTCCTGGCATTAGGTGGTTGTTGGGTGAGGATAAACTACCCTTGCTCCTCGCACACTGGACTCACCGATGTTCAACACAAGTCTTGCTTCATCCACTCACTCAACGACTGTCTCCTGAGCACCTTCCACAGAGCATGTCCGGGCCATGTGCTGGGGATGAAAAGAGGAGGCGGCTCCAGTCCCTGCTCAGATCTCCTGTACAAGCAGCTTCACTAAGCCTGTAGGTTTGGGTTGGAATTCACTTCCCTGTAGGATAACCAGCCCTCCCAGCTTGCCCTGGGCAGAGGGATCGCCCAGGACCCAGACATTCAGTGCTAAGCCTGGGAAAGACCCAGGCAAACCAGGCGGGGTGAGTTGGCCACTCTACTTCCCTGGCCCCCGGCGGCTGGGCAGGGACCCCCCGTGGGTGCACTTGTGGGACGCTGCTCCTAACAAGAGGAGGAACAGCCTGCAGCAGATAAAGGTGCCAGAGGGCCTGAGTCCAAACTCCAGCCCTGCCACGTCCATCTGCCGGAACTTGGGCAAGCGACTGAGCTCTTTAAACTCGGTTCCCTCATCTATAAATGGGGGAAAATGATTTCCCTAACTGTCAGGGACTCTGGGAAATGAATGACTTAATGATACTCTAGGCCGGGCGCGGTGGCTCACGCCTGTAATCCCAGCTCTCTGGGAGGCTGAGACGGGAGGATTGCTCAAGGTCAGGAGTCCGAAACCAGCCTGAGCAAGAGTGAGACCCCATCTCTACTAAAAATAGAAAGAAATTAATTGGACAACTAAAAATATATATATAAATTAGGCAGGCATGGTGGTGGATGCCTGTAGTCCCAGCTACTCAGGAGGCTGAGGCAGGAGGATCGCTTGAGCCCAGGAGTTTGAGGTTGCTGTGAGCTAAGCTGATGCCATGGCACTCTAGCCCGGGCAACAGAGTGAGACTCTGTCTCAAAAAAAAAAAAAAAAAATGATACTCTACATACAAAGTGCTTAGAACAGTCCCCAACAGGCACCAAGTAATCAAAAATATTAAAATTACTTCTAGCCCCTCATAGATCTTATCACTCTTACTTGGTTTAGTTTTTCTGCAAACTCCCCTTCATTTACATAGAAAGAATTGTTATTAAGGGATGCGCATCGCACACAAGATCTTTGCAAAGGTTACAAGACAGTCTGGGCTGGGCTTCCAGGGGTGACTTCTGCACTAGACAGCAGGGCTGAGCACCGTGGAAACCACAGCCCAATGCACAGACGGCACGCCACGCCCTCCTCTTCCCGTGTCCGGCTCTCTGGGGGATCCAAGGTTCACACTGCATGTCTGGGTGGTGGGCACAGAGAAACAAGCAGGCGTTTCTTCCTATTTTATATTAGAAAGGTGAGATGTAACGTGTGAGAATCTATCAGAGGTTGGAGAGTGTCGAAAAATTTTCCAGTAGCCAGAAATGCCCGAAGTGCATTAGACGGTGCAAGCCAGTTTGCTTCTCTTCTTCCTACTGGAATATAAGCCCGTGCAGGGCAGGACCGGGGGTCTGACGCGTTGGTGTATTCCCAAAGCATATCGCGGCCTGGCAGTTAAGGGGCAATTGCTATTCGTTAGGTGAGAGATGACACACTATTCTGATTTCCAAGGCCCCTTGGTACGAGGCATGTTGCTCATCATGGAAAAATGCAAACCACCCCTCCCTTCTGTGCATGTCCCTGAATGCATGTGCTTCCTGTTCCCCGAGCTGGGACATGTTTAACATGCGTGAGACTCTAGCGTGTGTCACGCAGAAGACGGCGCAAAGGAGAGCGGGGGCTCTAGGAGCAATCGGCCTCCATTCTTGACAAGCCTCTTCCCAACTCTGTGCCCTTCGTCAAGCCTCCACCTCAGCCTCGATTTCGCATCTCTGGACTGCGGGGGACTCTAACCAACGTCCGTGTTGCTGAGATGGGAATGAGGTGGCTGCTCAGTACCGTCCCCCGAGTGTGGAAGGGAGGTGAGGGCCCGAGGCTTGTGCAATGTCAACAGCTGGCCTGCTTCTGTCAGCCCCGAACCTACTCTTTTGTTTCCTCTTGCCAAGTGGTTTTGCTGAATAATCCGAGCACTTGACCTCAAGCTTTTCATTACTGATGTCAAAACCGCTGGTTCCCCAACTCAGCCACCCTAGAACCATTTGGGGAGATTTCTAAAATACCAGCTGGGGTTGTGATCCAGCTGCTAATATGTTTTTAGAGATACACCCTCTTCTAGTGATCCCAGATGGTGATTCGCTGGTCTAAACAGCGAGCGGGAGTGGAGTCTCCAACCGATGGCTAGGAATGTTTCTGTCATTTCAGGGAGAATAGAAATCCACTGAAAAGGGAACTTAGATTCTGACATGGCAAGAGTGAGAAACGGCCACGGTGCCCCCGTGAGAATGACGGGCACTGGCTGACCATCCGTGGTCACATGGCAGAAGTCTCTGTTCCAGTCCCCGGTGCCAGGCGTCACAACAGGAGGACACAATGAACGGAAGGACTGGGAGTGCAGCACCCCCAATTTCAGGATTAATTCTGAAACTGACTAGCTGTGTGCCTTAGGAGAAGCCACCTGCCCCCTCTCTGAGGGTCCGTGTGTGTGTGTGTGTGAGAGAGAGAGAGAGAGAGAGAATGGTAGTGTCTACCTCATGCAAGGGTGATTAAAATCAAATGAGAAAATGGATATGAAAATTCTTGTACCAAGAATTTTCTCTTTTGCTTCCCTGTACATTTCTCTGCACCTTCCTGTGAATCTACACTTATAACAAAATTTAAAAATTTTAATAAATATATCAATCTCTTTTTCACTCATGTCTCTCCCTGGCCAGGCTGTTAGCGATAAAACAAAAGGGCTGTAGGTTACAGACTCTCTGTCCCCAGTGCTCTGGGTGAGTACTGCACAGGAAATGTTGAGATGCTTTTTGGCGACAGTGACGATGGTGATGGTGATGGTGATGGTGATGATGATGATTGTAGTGGTGGTGGTGATGATGGTGGTGATGAAGATGGTGACGGTGATGATGATAATGATGGTGGTGATGATGATGGTGGTGATGGTGATGGTGGTGATGATGTTGGTGGTGGTGATGATTGTGATGGTGGTGATGGTGATAGTGATGACAATGATGATGGTGATGGTGGTGGTGATGATGGTGGTGATGATGATGTTGGTGATGAGGATGGTGGTGGTGTCGGTGGTGATGATGGTGGTGATGGCGATGATGATGATGGTGGTGGCGGTGGTGGTACTTTCTTGGTGGTAGGATTATTACAAATAATTGTAAGCTTAGAGGTCTGTTCTCTTCTTACTATTTTTCTGAACAGCACACATTTCTTGCACGCACATAACTTCTGCAGTGGGCGTTATAGCAGAGGGCAACTCTACACAAGTAAAGAAAAAGGACAGTTGAGGGCACAGAGCAATGTTAGGAGCCTACGCTGGACATGCAGAACATGTACACAGATACGGACAGATGAAAAGAAAGGACAGGTGAGCAAAGCTCTCCACCGAGCCTGCAAATCCACCCAGTGTCGTCTCTACCTCACCACAGTGGCCCTCGGCTCTGGCCGCAGAGTGAGCAGAACTGCCCAAGGAACTTTTAACAATGCACCGTGTGGTCCCAGCACAGGCTGAATGAATTGGAGTCTGAGGACAGGACCCAGGTGCTGGGCAAACCCTAAGTGCCTAGGCCATCCCTGGAGTGGGGACCATGGCCTCGTGGGTTCCTTCTCATCGCCTATGGATGCCTCAGAGAAGACCCAGGAAAAACAGCCAAGTTGAAAGTTGCAGCACCCGGGAGACAGATCTGTTTCTCTCCCTTGCACTCCTGAGTGGCCTCACGGAGATGCTGGGCTGCCTTTAACCCGCAGTGCATCCCCATGTCACATCCGTGACCGACACTCTCAGTGGATGCGTGATGTCCAGTACAGACAGTCACCGGCGAGCGCCCTGGGCAGGGCCGGGCGCTCCCCCACCCTCCGAGCTCTCAAGATGGAGCCCGCAGTGCTGACTCCAAGTCCAGAAATGTGGGAAAGTTTATTTATTTCTCCAAAACATTCCTGATTTGTAATGTGCTTTCTAAAAATGTTCTAGCTGACCAAGCCCCTGCTATATTTAGCCACCACATTGAAAAGAAATGCTCTTTACACTTTATAAGGCAGGCTACGAAATGCACGAGTTTAGGAAAAACTGCTGCTCCAGCCCGGTCCCTTTCTCCCCAGGAGAGGGGCGGAGCCTGCCGTTTGGTCTCCGGGAATGGTCTCAGCCGGAGGGCGGAAAGAAAGAGTTTTATTCATTCCCAAGGCCCCTGAGTTCACACTGGCTAGACAGCCCTGCGAAGTCTCATCTGAGTTCCTTGTACCGTCCCAGCAAAGCCAGCCGGTGACGATCATCTCTCCTGTGGTTTTCCTAAGATCCCCTGCCGGGCGTAGCAGCTTATTTTGCTTTTAGTTTCATGTTCAAATGGTTGGATCATCTCAAGAGATGAAACATGGCAACAAAAAGGTGAAATGGACCCCAGCCTGTCCGGGTAGGAGAGCCGGAGACCTCAGCCTCCCTGATTTCCTGCAGAATTCTAGAACACGAGCAGAGTCCTGGGTCATGATCCTGTTACAGAACCGAAATGCCACAGATGGAGGTTAGAGGCTACGTCCGTATCCAGCGACAAGGCCTTCCATTTCTCGAGAGCTTTCTGTGCACCGGACGTTTTACATGTAGCTACTAATTTACCTCTGACAAGGGCCCGAATGTGGGAGGCAAGATCATTGTCCCCATTTTACAGATGAGAACAGGCGCTGCTGCCATGAATTTATATCCGTCATTTAACGTACTCCTATGAGGCCGTTACCAATGTTATCTCCGTCCACACAGATGACAAAAGCTAAGGAGCAGAAGAGTTAGGGCACAGAGCGGGGTTGTCAGCCTCTGTCTGGGGGGATCCAAAGCCACGGGCAACAAGGTTAACGTACGACCCCCCACCCCAACGTCAGTTACTGAGTGGTGAGAGTCATAAAGATGTTAACAACAGGGATATTTCCCATCGCCGGTGTGTCGGGGTAGATCCAGAAGTGGGGGGAGCTGTGGATGGTGACCAGCCCCCCCCCGCCCAGGAGGAATGGGCAAGGCTGGAAGCCCCAGGCAGCAGGGAGCTCATGATGTTTGATGCCACACATTGTGAGGACACGCGTTGTTCATGCTGTCAAAGTCAGCGTGACCTTGTGAGTGCTGGGTGCCATCCTCCACTCTTCCGAGAAGGCTGGACGCAGACACCGTCCTGAGGTCGAGACACCTTCCTTTGTGCCCTACTTCCCATGGGCTGGAGTTTGAGGACACCCTCCCCAACACGGGGTCCACACATCCTAGGACAGTAGAGCATCAGCCACATTTTGCTTCCGACACTCAACAAAGTGACACAAAGCCACGTGTGATCGCTCGCTGCAGCCCCCGGTGACTCAGCAAGTCCGTCCCCGGCTCCGAGATGTGAAGGCAGAGACCCTATGGCCGGGGCAGGCCCCTGGGAGCTGAGTCTAGGCCCAAGCCCTGCCCACCTCACTGGGCCCCAGCTGAGGGTCTAGAGCCATCTTCTCTTGGAAGCTTATAGGACAGGAGAATCCAATCTTCGAGAATGCGAGCTGTAGCTGCCGGTATTGTCTGAGATGTGGTGGCCCTGGCTCTTCTACAGCAGTGGTGTTGTCATGGGAGCCACCACCGACTGACCAAGCCTCACCCTACCCCCCCATCCCTGGTCCTTTCTCAACCCCCGCTGTCCCTGCAGGTGGACCCTACCTGGGCCCCGTTGTAGGCTAGACTTCCGGCAGGTTTCAGCCAATCAGAGGTGTCAGCCTGGGGCTGGAAGGCAGGAGAGGACAGAGGTGGGGGCGTTTCTCCTCTGTTCTCACCCGTGCTAGTCCCTGGCGGTCTCCTCCACCTGGCCCACGTCCCCATAAATAGTCCCTCCATCCTGGTCTTTTCCGCTGACCCAGCTAAGCGGGTTCTATGTCCCACCAGGAACCTGATTCTTATACCTGATGAGAAAGAGGTTGGGAGCAAATCTTTGCCCCACCGCCTCTTCCTCCCCCTACTTCCTCATTGTAAATAAAAAAGCTGAGTTGGCTGTGTACCCCAAGATCCCATTTGCTCCCCAACATGTAGATCCTGAGCTTGAATCTGGCCACACAGTTGACTAGCCCAGAGCAACTGGCATTTGGACGCCCTTTGGAGGGACAGACACCGCCACCCCCACCCCCCCGCCAGTGCAGCCCAAGCCCCACCACCGCCCTGTCCAGCGATCGGGCTCCACTGCAGGTCACCGCAAACACCTGTGGCATCTACCCAGCGTTTGGGGCCGCTGGAGAAGGACCAGTAGCGGTGCAGAGAACATGCCATTTGGCTATTCAGACATATTTTCTAAACTGCTTTAAGTGTGTCTCAAAAGAATTTTACCTTTCCAACAAACTCATGCTCTTTAATTTTAATAAAGAACTTCGCTTGTTATCATTTGTGTTTTCACTCTATGAAACAACCTTTACTTCAGGGAAGCAAGTCTCCGGCCGTCATGAAGACAGGAAGTGCACAAAATCCTGGTTCTCACTCGATTTTCTCGCTCCCGGGTGCAACCGGCTACTGGAAATGTTGCCTGCTTTTGTGATGTCGGCATTTGCCCATCCACGTCGGGGCAGGCTGGCTCTGGCTTTCAGCTGTGAGGATAATTGCACGGGGCTGATTCTTTAACGCACACGGGGTATGCACACGCGCCACTCTGTGGAATGGTAGAGACACCCGTAGCCCCGTTTCGGGGAGGCACGATTGTATCCGACAAGGGCTGAACAGGTCCTGCTCAGAGCCTCAAAAATCTTATGGTGCGTCAGAGACCCCACAGGCCACCAGCTTCTACATGAGCCAGCAAAGCAAAAGGCCTTTCCAGACTGCTCTGTCCTGGAAGGAAAGTTCTCAAAGCCGATAAGTCTTCCAAGATGCTTTTATAAAGTCGTTGTTAGTTTCGCTATAATAACACACAGAAAAATAAGTTATCCCTGTTTCAAACTACACAGAAAAACAAAACTATTAGAGCTATATAGAAATTACATGAAAAACTGTATAGAAAACCAAAATCTTTCAAATAGTGTCAATACTTGGGTTAACTTCAAAGGACTCAGCACTTGATCTGAGCAGAAGAGATAAATTTCTGGGCATTCCTGTGTGCAGAGCAAATGTATACACTCACACACATACACATACATATCTACACATTCAATGTGTACATATATACACATACATACACGTAGACATATGTATACACACGGATTATATTATCATACATGTGCCTGCCATAACGCCCGTTACAATCATCATACTCAGTGTGTGCGTGTGTGTGCGCGTGTGTGTGCGTGTGTGATCAGGGCTTGAATCGAAGATCATTTACAGGAATCGGAATCTGTTACCTTCGTTTCAATGAAAGCAGAGAACCCTACCTTCAGGTTGCATAAGAGTAGAATGATATGCTTGCTGCCGGCTTATCCTAAATATAGCTGAGATTTTGTTTTAATTAAGAGTAAAACTATGTCTTGGTCTCGTTAAGCCAATGATTGCATCTGGAACATCAGAACAGCTATTTGAGTTACTAAGACCCAAAGCCCCTCTTTTCTGTTCAGTAGGAAAGAGCACACATGGAATCGTGGATCACATAGAAAATGATCTCACTGTCTATTTCTCTTAGCTTTTCTAAACCAGACAAAAGTGGGGATTAGGTAGAAATGCTCTTCATGTGTATATAAACACGCAGAGTAGAGGCATACTCCTGCCTTTTGTCTGTGCCATAAAAATAATCTTTATACCATACTTTTCTGAGTTGTAACTCTAAAATGGGATCCTTTTAAAACAGTAGTATTAAATTATTTGCTTCCTCAAAAAAGAGCCATCACACGTTACCAAAAACACACACGATAGCATAGCAACCACAACAAGAAAAAGGAAGAAATTAAAAACGTTCTCAGGACGGCAGAACGGCACAGCAGAACGGCTCACCCGACCGTCTGCGGAGCGGGCGGCCACCCCCTCGGTCTGTGTTTACCCCTCAGAAGCCAGAGCTGCCTGAGACGCTGACACGATCCTCGGATATAATCCCGTCTCCTCTCTCCTACGCCACTGTTTGTGTATTTCCCCCCGGTAACCCACTGAACCAGTCACTGAGAGGTTAATGAAAAAACAACTTTATTCACAGAGGCTGAGAGTTTGGGATAACAAAATATCCAATGACAGCCCTTCCACCACATCTCCAGCTAATCACACCGGGCCTGGATCGCAACGTGGGCTCTCGCCAAAGTCCTTCCAACCAAGGATTCTCTGCAGCTCACCGAAGGCTTCCTCCTGGCCTGGGTGGAACCCCGTCGTGGCAACGTTTGTGGATCAGCAGCCCACGGTTCAGTGTGGCCGTACAAATGCATTTTCAGAAAGTCAACCCTGTGCCCACCGATGACTGAATTATGACGACTGTCTTGTGGGGGTTCCCACACACTGGCCAGCTGGCCCTCTTAACATAACCTTTGTGATCGCTTTTATACAAGTCCCGGAAACTATTTTAAAAATTATTTTAAGGACCCCCTCCCAGCCTATCTCCAATAATTCATGATGTTTTGTGCCTCGCTCACATCAGGTAAGATAGAAGTTACTGGGAGGTTCAGGAAACTGAGTTTCAGAGACCTCAAGGTAACCCAAATACAGCTACCCTAAGAGGTTGGGTGCATTTCCCCTAAGTTCTGTGAAAACCTCAATTTTCTTAACCTGGTCTCTGTTGCAGACCCCCACCCCCACCCTCTCCCCCAGACTTCTAGTTACCTCTTTAAGGTGTTTATTTAACTGCAGCCTCCAGGCCTGCCTGGAAGGGGCAGGGAGGGCAAGGCAGGCTTCAGGCCAAGGGTTCCGGGGCGGGAAGAGCCTGAGAGACTCCGCCCTCAAGCCTGATATCCTTTGGGGTCCAGAGAAGCCCCTTGCACAGTCCTTTGGGGTCCAGAGAAGCCCCCTGCAGCAGACACCAGCAGATCCCCTCCTTCGTCCCCTACATGTGTCCATCTCCCTCTCCAGCTGCTTCCTGTTCGTCACCCTCCTCTAACTCTGTAGAGGTTAAATGTAGCCTTTCGAGACCTGACTCGGGAAAAGGTAGCGAAACCAAGCTTGACTCTTGAAAAGCCCCAGGAATCAAACCTCTGACACGGTCTGAGGCATATTCTGTCCTCCTCACACTCTTCCCCCTTCTCCTGCCCCTTGAAATCTTTAGATCCCTTAAAAACAAAAGTAAAAAGATAGGAGCTCTGCTACTGTGGGTTACATGGGCTGACTTGACTACTGAGCTAGCACGACACTATACGGTAGAGTGCACTTTCTTAATAGAAGTTGTTAATACCGACGTTTTCAAAGGGCAGCGTTTATAGCGAAAAAGAGGCAAGTATTTAGGCAAAGAATAAAGCATGTTCCTTTTACTGTCTAGACAGAAACCAAGAGGAAAACTCTCTGTGTAAAGCAAGTGTTATCGCTCTTGGTGGTTTCTCAACTTCCACCTTAACATCGGTGTAAATCCTTACCAGGCCCCGAAAACCTGAAAAACAGAGGTGACCCCTGGCGCCCCATAACTGGGCTTCGGGGACAAACCAGCTGCAAACACCCACCACCCAGCTGGGCTCAAAGCCAAAACCTGGGCCACACAGCGACAGCGGTGCGGGGACAGTCAGACCGGAGCTCCCAGGTTGGAAGGACCACACCGAGTCTGTAGGTCCCGCCTGGGTTGTTTGCTGGGTACGGCGTACCCCGGACGCACAGCACCCGCGGAGGGTAGCGAAGATCACACCACTGGACCGACCTAAAGTCAAGGAATTCTGTTGCTCCCGCGGTAGGGGGTCTGTGATGCCCAAGTCCCCTCCGGACCCGGTTTTTTAAATCTCAGAAGCCGCACCAGGTTGCTGGGGGAAGTCCGCTTAGGAGGAGGCAGGCGCGCGCCCACCTGCGCGCAGGGGTTGGTAGCACTTCCCGGAACCCACACACCGACCCAGGAAAAGATCATTTTAAAAGAACGTGACTGCTTCGCCCGCCGTGGGAGCTGTGGCCGGTCGCTCGGAGGAGGGTCAGACCGGGGCAGGGAAGAGAACTGCGGAGCCACTGTTGGCTTTACTGGAAGTGGAGCGCCACGTCCGGGAGCTGCAGAGGGAAATAGGAGAGGAACGGGATCCCGAGCTGGTAAAAGCCGCCCTGGACATGCGGGTCGAGCATCAGGGAAGCGTTGAAAGGCGGGCGGAGGCTGGAGGAGGCAGCCAGAAGGGAGGCGCCCAGACAGCTGCCCGGCCCCAGCTTGGCGCCCCCGGGGAGCTGGTCCCCTCCAGCAGGCTTCTGGCCCTGCCTTCCCGCCAGGATGCTGTCTATGCTGAAGCTCTTGGACTTGTCGGAGCTCTTCGGGGATCCGCGGGAGGCGGGGCGCGGAGGGGACCCCGGGCCCTCCACCACGCGCGCCGGCTGGCCCACCGCCCCTGCCGCTGCGCCCTGCACAGCGTCGCCCGCGTCCTCCTCTGGGGACGCAGGCCCGGGCCAGTGGAGGGGCGCGGGCTGAGAGGGGCCTTCCGTGAGGGGCGAGGGGCGCGCGGGCGCTCCCTCGTGGCGGGGCGTCGCGGGGTCCGAGCCCCCTGCCCCGCTCCCCGCCTCTGGCTGCGCGTCTGTGCCGCTCTCCTGCGCCTCGGCGCGGGCCCGCTTGGCCTCCGGGACCCCGGCGCAGGGCTTGGGCTTCCTCTTCCGGCGCCGGTAGTTGCCGTTCTCAAACATATCCAGGCAGCGGGGGTCCAGCGTCCAGTAGCTGCCCTTGCCCGGCCGCCCCTTCTCGCGGGGCACCTTGACGAAGCAGTCGTTGAGCGAGAGGTTGTGGCGGATGCTGTTCTGCCAGCCCTGCCGGTTGTCGTGGTAGAAGGGGAAGCGATCCATGATGAACTGGTAGATGCCGTTGAGCGTGACCCTCTGCTCGGGCGCGTCCCGGATGGCCATGGCGATGAGCGCGATGTAGCTGTAGGGCGGCTTCTGCGGGGGCTCGGCCCGGCCCGAGGCGGCCAGAGCGGCCGCGGGGGCGAAGGCCAGTGGCAGCCCGGGTCTCTCGGGGCCGTACAGATAGAGCATGGGCGAGGCGGCCAGGGCAGGCAGCCGGGGACCGAAGAGGTGGCTCATGACGAGCGGGCACCGGCGCTGCGCTCCCGGCGACACAGGCGACCACGCCGCTTAGGGACTGCGCCCTGCCAGGCAAGGGCCCTCCTGGAGAGCCCGCCGAGCCTCTGCCTCCAGCTCCGCCGCTCTCCCCTGCCGCTCCGTGTTCTGTCCCTTCTTCATGGCTTTAAAAATGTTAAATAATTGTTGTAAGTTTGCTATTATATGTTGACTTAGCGCTGGAAAATAAATTGTCTATGATAAACAGTCGTTGTGTTCTCAGCCCACCCACATTAATTAAAATTTCATTGCTGAAAAACTCCAAGCTTTTCCCTCCACGTGTCTTTTTGATACCAGCCAATCGGTTTCGGGGCTATTCCTTCATTTGTTTATAGAATTAGTCTGTTGATAAGTCCGCCCACCCAAGTTGAATCAAGCTGTGTTTATTTGGAAAAATTTCCGGGCACCCAATATATAAACGCACTGATCTGATGTTTGAAATATCACGTCCACCCCTTGACGCTGTAAGCACACACAGTCAGCAAGGCAGGATGTGGACCGCGGTGGCTTGGGGCAGGGTCTGCCGGGCCAGGAAGGAGCGGTGGAGATGGGGGTGGGTGCTCAGGGCTGACTTTTACCGCTGTCCTGGGGGAGCCCTGTAACCCCAGGGCCTCCCACAAAAGGTCTTTTCTTCTCCCAGGCTTAATAGGAGATGCAGAGATGGCATGGGCTAGCAAAATTCTTCCTGAGGTCCTTGAGACCTTTCAGATATGGGGAGGTGTGTCTAGCTTAGAGGCTTGGCTGTCGGTGGGGGAGGGGATGCAGCCCTGCCTGGAGAGAATCTTGGTGGACCCTGCAGGAGGCGGCACTCTCTAGGGACCCAGTACCCAAGGACCCTCCCCTCCCACAGGGCTCGCCTGGGATCAGAGGAACTGAAGTGGCTCCAGGCGCCCGGCCCCTCTGGAAGGGAAGGCCTTGGGCACTGGGGAGCCGGAGAGGGCCTGGGGTACCTGGTCCACAGCTCCGTAGGGGCAGGGTTTAAAAATAAACCCGTTTGGAGAGTCTGGGGGGGAAACTAAGGTCTGTCTGACGGAGCTAAGGTTGCAAGCCAGGAACACCATAAAAGGGGAGCTTGGCAGCTGGCAGGAGGGCTTGTATTTGTGAATGCGGGTCTTTTGCTTTATATTCTGGGCTTTCCTGTTTATATCAAGGAGGGGGGTTATAACAACTTTACAAGTGCACGCAGCTGGCCCGTGATTACATTAAGCATTTGGGAAGCCGCTTGCCCTCCCCCACCTCCCCACCCTGGGGTGTAAGCACCCCCACCCCGTCTGTCTCATTTTACATTGAGCCACGTCAGGGTTTGAATAAAAAATCCTGGAGGATGCAGATTCCCACGGAGGCATCTCTGCCCCCACTCCAGGCGCCGGCGAAGGGGCTCGGGGAACAGAGCCTGGTGACTTCCTGTGTGTGACCGCTGCTGAATATTTTTTAAAGAAAATAGAAAACACTTGGGATAACTGAACGAGCAATTTCATTGAATAAATCCTGCGGCCATACCAAAGAGGGGTGAGGGTGGCAGGTGGGCTTGGAAAGGGCCCACCTAGAGCCGCCTGCCAGGGACCTCCCAGATGCCTGGGACAGACACTAAAGGCCCACTGATTGGGGCGGGGAAGTGTCTGCCACCACCGAGGTCCCAGAGAGGTGACACCAGGTTGGGGACCGGTTGCGAGTGCTCAGGTAGCCTCCCAACACGGAAAAACGGGGAGCACCCTCCACCAAAGTGGGAAACCCAGAATTTCTCCTTGGGGAACCCCGACCCATGGAATAAACATGCCTCAGGGGAGCGGATAAATTTTAAATACCGAAAAGGAAGTCGCGATCAGGGTCGAGAAACCGGTTTGGGGCCAGGCCCTGGGCACCTCCGGGCCTCCCTCCCGGGCGCTGCCTTTCTGCCTAGGCCAAGCGTGCAGCCCAGCCTGGCGCGGCCCAGGTCCTGGGGGTGGCCCTCTAGCCGGGAGGGGGCGGGGCGTTGTCCTCTGCGGACCCCTCGCTCTCACCGTCGCACCCCTTTCAACTCTGGGGTTTGAAAAGAACCCCAATGCCCGCGCCTTTGTTATCGGCGGGCCCCACAGTCTCCGGGGCCACCCAACCTCTCCAGACCAGGGAGCCCCCAGCAATTTCAAATTTGGATCCAACTCCCCGTTTCCAGTTTCTGCACTTGCTCGAATGGACCCAGACCGAAGGATAACGCGGTGTCACCATGCAGCCCCTCCCCCACCTGCGCGCCCCGCGGCCCCTCCTGTAGGTCCCCAGGCACCCGAAGTCCAGCACGCACATCCCTGCCTCTCCCGAAATGCGCGCTGTCCCGGCGTGTCCTCTAAACTCTAAGGCAAATCCGAGCTTGAACTCGTACAATAATAAACAGCGCCCAATTTGGTCATGGGCCGGACGCGGGCGGAGACACGCCCGGCTGGTGGGCGGGACACAGATAGTAAAGAGAGAAAAAAAAAAAAAATACCCGAGTTCTAGTAGCGGTTTGGAGGCGCACACCCAGGCCGTGCGTTTGCAGAATTTTGCAAAATCCCTGGGAGGTTTCAGCTGTAGAAGTCCGGTGTGGCGCCCGGCCCAGAGATAAATTCTGGGCTCCCAGGTGAAGAGCTTGTAACTGGAGCCGTGGAGGGGCTGAGGTTGGAAGGAACCCGCGCCGGGGCGCATTTCCATGTTTCCGGGGAGTGCAGGCACAAGCCCTGGCGCCCGGGAGCGGATGCGCCCTCGTGCGGAGGCTCTGGAGGCTCAGCGGGCTGAGGACGCAGCGGAGGCCCGGTGGGGGCGGCTTGCGCCTGAGACTTGGCTGGGCGGAGAGGGTGTCCCAGAGAGCCAGATGGAGACACTGACGGTTCCTTGCAGGTTCATAAGCCTTCAGATCCCAGAAAAGCGCGTCATCTCCAAAGACAGTTGGTGAGAACCCATCTCCCAGCCCTGAGACCTCTGGCCTGCCCGGACGGACGCTCCAGACTGCAGAAGCTGGGTTCAGCGTGGGATGAGGGCAGACAGCCCCGTTCCCAGTCCTGGGACAAAGCGCTGTGCACTTCTGGGGAGGCGGGTGGGAGCCCAGGCACCAAGAGGGAAAGAGGGCTGAGAAGGTGAGACTAGAGCTCCTCCCAGGCCTCCCCTGGCATCCACCCTCCCCTGCTCCTCGGGAAGATAAGAACAGATACCCATGTTACTGACCATCTGTGTCACCTTTCCAGACATCTCCATCATTTTCCCAGGCGTAAAGAGAGTTGACAAATGTTATGTATGTGCATAAATATGTATGGATATGATTCCACCACACGTGCAAGGTGTTTGGGAAGAGCAGGGCTGGTGGGACACAGGACTGAGCTCAGTCCTTACTGACAGCCTAAAAACATTAGTGATGGAGATGATAATAATATTTACAACTAAAATGTATTGATTCATTCCACCCTCACAGCAACCCTAAGAAATAGAAACTGTTGTCATTCCCATTTCGCAGACCAGAAAACCGAAACCCAGTGCATTAGCTTGCTGCAGGTCTCCCATGAGGAAGTGTGTCCGAAGACAGAAAAACAGTGGTATTGTAACAGCTACCACGCCTGGACACTCAGGGCCCTGCGGGAGTTCTCGTTCATCCTCACAGCATCTATGAAAGGCAAGGGTGTCACCCATTTTACAGATGACAAAACCGAGGCCGGGCACAGAACACCCCAAGACCGCAAAGGTAGTAAGTGGCAGAACAGGGATCAGAACGCACATGGTTGTGCCCGAAGACAGGGTGTCTGGAGCAGGCAACAGCAGAGAGGACAGGTGTGCTGCACCTGAAGGCGGAAGATTTCCAGAGCTGGGGAGCAGCGTCCTCTCCTGCTTTTCTTGGAAGGAAGTGAGCCTGGGTGTCCCGGATGTGAAGGGAACAGCCCCCTGGCACAGCCAGCTAAGTGGGGCCGGGAGAGCAGGGCAGGATTTTCCAAATGGTTTCTTTATAGCTCACCTCGTTCTCAGAAATGATTGAAAGGCTCTAAACGGGCAGTTGGGGGCACAGGCACGTCCCTGCCCAAAGCATGGCCCATATGGCAGTTAATCGAGATCAAAGGGTCCTTTCTCTTCTCCAGACAAGTCCTAAGAGCTGACAATGAGCAGTGAGCGTTTACTATGGACAAAGTGCCATGGAAGCACTTGGCCAACCTGTGTTAGGGTCGCGAATCCTCAGGATAACCCTGTTCAATGATCCTGTCATTTTTTGCAATTGAAAAACCAGCCCAGAGAGCTTAAAGTAACCTGGCTGAGGCCATGTGAATCCTCAGTTGGCCTGTTTGGAAGGGCCCGAGTTGGCGCATACAGATTCCACCTTAGAGAGTCCTCACTGGGGAGGCGCCTGTAACACAACAGGAGGCAGAGCGAGAGCTTGGGCCAGAGGCTGCTAGGAGGGCGAAGGCCAGCGCCCTGGGCAGAGCCCACAGGGTACAAGCCTGGGTGGGCACAGACTAAGATCCTGGAGCACAAAGCTGCACCCCAGGACCTGGGCTAGGGGGAAGCCTCCCAGCTCCGTCCCCTAAAGCACCCTGGGCTGCCAGCACCCTTGTCAACTGCACCCCTTCCCTCTGTTTAAGCTTGTCACACACTCAGGATTAAGCCCAGGATTAAGTCCTCACAAGCCTGACACTTGGGAAAACCTAGCACTCTGGGCTGGGCACAGTGGCTCATGCCTGTGGTCCCAGCTACTCCAGAGGCTGAGGTGGGAAGATCCCTTGAGCCCAGGAGTTCGAGGCTGCAGTGAGCTATGATTGCACCACTGCACTCCAGCCTGGGCGACAGACCCTGTCTCAAAACAAAAACAAAAACAAAAAACAACCCTAGCACTCTGCTTTCACTGTAGTACAGGAACTTTGAACAAGCAAAGCACAAGTTAAAGGTAAGTGGCCTCTTCCCTAGACCCGGTGGCTGTCCCTGACAGCGGCTGCCAGCCTTCCAAACTCCCCTGAAATGTTCCACCCCCTTCCCTACATGCCTATGTCAAAAAGCAAACATTTCAAACGCCTTGTGGAGCTGAGGCCATGCAAGAAGGAGGAGGCAGGGAATGCTGCTCGAAGTTTGGGAAAGCATTTCAAGTATGTGGAGCAAGAAGGCACTCACTCACCGGGAGGCAGAGGGGAGGGACCTCTGGGCGCTCTGACCAGCTCGTCTCACTCACCTGGAACAGAGGCACTGGACCCTAGACCGCCAGCCGCTCCTAGCCTAGGGGGACCTAAAGCATAAAACCTCAGGCCTCTAACCGGCCCACCTTCCTGGCACCGTGAGAGTCAGACAGGAGTGCACAGTCCCGGCCCCATGCAAGCACGCATGCGGAGGTGCCAGCCGCAGGCTCAGACCTCAGCGCCTTCCCGAGGAACTTGGCTGTGCCCATTCATCACGGGGTGACTTTTCTCACTGTCTTTCTCTCCACCCAGCTCAGGTTCTCCATTAACAATAAGTCTCCATCAGCCAACCTTGCCCATCACCCCCTTTCCTGGATTTGGGGGTGGGATAAGGAGCGAGGAGGCAATCCCAAACCAGCAAGGGTCGCTCCCAGGGGTGAACTGGCAGGTCTGCTCTCTGCACTCTGAGCGCAGCTCCCAGCCTCTCCCAGCACCGGCCGCGACCCCCAGGCAGCCGTGGGGTAATGGGAGGAGATGGACCCCGGAAGATTTATGAGCCAAGCGCCCATGTTCCCAGGACCCTTCCTTTTCTTCTCCCTCTAACTTCTGACCTGGCTTCTTGGTAGCAGAGGAGGGCAGCGGCACAGGGCAGGGCCCATTGCAGGAGCCCCAGCTGTGCCCAGAAGGAAAGTGCAGGCGACCCTGGTCACCTGGTCATCCTACAGGTAAAAGGACTGAGGCCAGGGAGGGGAGGTGGTTTGTGCAGGCAGCGAGACGTGGTCTCCTCATTCCTGGCCCAGTGTTTAAGCAATTCCTGGCTGCAAGTCACAGCAGGATTTGAATCTGCAGGGACAGGCCACCTGATCCAAGGCAGTGAGGACCACATGGCCACAGACCCAAGCCTGTTCCCAGAGAGGCCTGGGGATGGCAGGTCACCAGCAGTCCCTCTTCCTGAAAGCTGTGAGCTTGGGGCTTAGCCTTTGCGTCCCACAAGAAGCCCGATCCTAGGGGGCTACTCCAGCTGCAGCCTTTCTGGGGCTGGGGACATGAGGGGCGCTGAGAGGCCATGGGGTCTCCCCATGTGGCCCTTATCTGCCAAAACTGGACTCATATGAGAGTCATAGTCCACCCAGCCAAAGCCAGCTGGGGACAGTCTGTCACGGTGTTCCGGTTACTTTCGTTTTATTTGCAATGTCTGCGATCTGCCCATCCGTAGCTTCTTACTGAGTCAGGAAGGAACATGGTCGTCAGACAGATCTCCTGGAAACTGCCTGTCTGTGGACACAGAGAGCCACCCCAGCCCCAAGTCCCAGCAGCCTGTGGCAGGCCACTCCGGCCCTTCCATCCCCAAACTCCTTTCCCGTTTCCCGAAAGGCCCAGGGCTTCCCTAGGACCAAACGGCAAAGGAAGGGGCAGCAGATAAGTAGATCAGGGACTGCCAGGCCCCTGCCTGGGCATGCTTTTTGGGTGCTGGGCAGCAGATGTGCACGCGGTGACTGACAAGACGGACAACTGTCCCTCGGGCCATTTAGCTCTGTGCCACACCCAGCTGTGTGATCTTCCCACTCTGCGGGGCAGCAACAGATGCCCTTAAGCCCCTAGGCCCACGGTCCACACTGGCTGCAGCTGCAGAAGGCCACGGTGAGCAGAGCTCTGAACCAGCTCCCTGCACACGGCCAGGCTCCCTGCACTTGCCCACACCTACCCAGTCCCCGTGGCCTCGGACTGAGGGTGTCCCAAAGTGCCCAGGCCTGGCACAGCCCAGGAGACTGGCTCTCTACCACCTCCGGAGGCCTGGATAAATCCCCAAATACAACTCCCCGGCTATTCACATTCCCACAGTAACAGAAAGACCCCAGCCCCCACTCCACCCTGTGGCCCTCATAAGGGGTAGGAAGAACCTTCTGGAGCTACCCACCCCCACACTGCAGGGACTTCTTTAAGAAGCCTTCCCAAAGACCAAAAGCCCAGCGTGGTCTCATTAGCAGTCCCAGGAGGGGTCTCCCACCCCTCTCACTCCTCTAATTCCCAAGTGTGTCTCTGGCCTCGTCATTAATTGGGCGTCAAAGGTTCTAAATCTTAAGATGAAGGCAGCTTTCAGGGACACCTCTTTGAAACATCTGGGGAAGGAGAAAGCCAGCTTGCTTGGGGTCCAGCGTACGTAGGCTACTCTCTTCCTGGGGCAAATAGCAGGAAGAGAGCAGAAGCAAAATGAAACCAGAGTAGCAGAAAGGGGGCAAGGAGCTCAGGCCACATTACCCTACCTCTTAGAGAGGGTCTCCCCAACCCACCCACCTCCTTAGTTTCCTCCTCCCAAAGCCGCCTGGCCTGGCCCCCGCTGAGAGCCAAGCACCCAGGCACCCCGGCTCCCACTTGTTGTGAAAAGGAACAAAACACGGCCCTTAAATCTTAACTACGTGCCACCTCTAGGGCCACAGCTTGAAAGAATCTGTGTTGCACATATGGGGGAAATTATTATGCTTCAAATTTCCCCTAATTCTATTTCAACATAGCATAGAGATAAAACACCACGCTTAAAACAACAACAACAACAACAACACCCAGGTTACGTTGGGTGCTACTGCATTAAACCAAAATCACCTTTGGCAAAATCGTCATCTCCTGCAATGTTTTCACAGAGAACTTCACCCTTGGCAAAATACAGCTCACCTGCTGGGGTGGGAATTGGTGGAGCTCTGGTCCCAAAATTCACACGGAGAGGCCAGCAGGGGAACTGTAGGTTTCAGCCAGTGAGACAGGTCATAAAGCCCTTTCCCCAGCGACATAGCTATGTTGCTACTAAAAATTTAAAACACGAGAGATATTAAAATTGAAAAATAATATCTCTATGATGTCATATCTTGAAAATGCTAATACATTGAGGACTATGGAAGCGCTGTAAATTATTTTTGAAGGGTAAATGAGGTTTTAAATTTTTTTCACCGCAATGAGGGTCAAGATTTAGGAATCAAATTGAGAAGTAAAGCACTCTGAAGCTCCCCTCTGATCTGGCCACCAAAAGGGATACACATTAGATGCTGCAGAATCAATCAGCCTCAGACCTTCACTGGACCAGTTTGAATTTTCTGGAAAACCATTGAAGTGGGCAAGGAAGTCCGCATTTTAGGAAATCGAGGGAAACAGCACTCACAGTGGGTTGTCTTAGCAAATGGGAACCCTTTATCCTTCCTTCCTTCTCTCCTAAATTGGGGACAGCTGCACTCAGAGATGGAGTGGCACTGTTGTGTTTCCCTGCATTTAACAAAATGCATTACAACAAGCTCACCTCCCTTCAGGCAGCTCGGTCCAACCAGGCTGGTTTCTTGAATTGCCTCCAGGGAAAAAAAAAATCCCAGGGTGGGATTTTTTAATTAATCAGAAAGCATTTTCTGTCACTAAACAATAGGTGACTGCCCCCATTTTCCTGTGATCCTCCTTATGTATCTACACGAAATCCCACCTGTGTAACAAAAATAATCAGAACAGGTAGGTTTGCAAACACACCTTGTTTTTAAAAACTGCAAGAACATAAACACTGTCCGAACTTTGGGCAGAAAAACAACATGGGTTTATTTTAAGGTAAGTACAACAATTAAGACCACATAAGACAAACACAGATGAAGTTAAATTTTTTGGTGTTTTTTTTTTTAAAGGAATACTCAAGGTGGAATCTACTATACAAAACCATCGTACTTTATCAATAAAAAGTATCAGATACTTGACTTCTTTATCCACCAGCAAAAAAAAAAAATAAATTATTTTCTTGTTTTGTAAAAGATCTACAACTGGGAAAAGAATTATAGCTCATCATGGTACAGGAAACAAAACCCACATAGGTTTCTTGAATTCAATTTGGCAGTTAGAAATGGTTGGGCAAGATGAAAAATTATCCAGTGAACTCAACTTTAAATATTATATTAATGGCTCTTAACATCAACAACAACAACAAAAATAGCCTGATTACAAATCCACACATTTGTACAGCACGGTTAGAGAAATTTAAAATTACACACAGCACATACGTTATCTATAGAGACCCCCATACACCTCTGGAGGTCTCTACAGAAAGTCATTAGTGGGTCGCTACGGGATTTGGTCCATAACTTAATCTTTGAAACCCCAGGTGGAGCCGAGCACAGCCATGCTGGTAGGGGGAGAGGGATTTTAAAATCGATATTCATTGCGTTGGGCTGCGTCCCTTTAGAGGGGCTTCCTGCGATCCCAGAAACGGGGCGGCGAATAGAGTTACCTGCACGCCTCGCAGACCGCCGAGGCTGGCGCGCCCGCGCTCTCCGCTGCCGGGTCTGCGCAGAGGTCGGTGGGCATGTTTTGTTTCTTTCTCGGTCTCTGCAGCCTTAACTGTCTGAGAGGGTCGGGGCTGGGGAGCGAAGCGGAGCGGGCCGGGGCAGGGCGGCCAGGGGCAGGTCAGTATTTGGTGCAGTCGTAGGAGTAGGGGCCCGCGTGGCGGTAGAGCGACGGCGTGGACCTGTAGGGCAGCTGACAGCTCGCGTTGCCGCTCACCTGGGACTCCCCGAGCGTCGAGTTCTCAATGCCCAGCCGGTGGGAGTTGAACATCTCCCGGACGTTGGGGAAAGTTTGCTGCTGGGCCGCGAACGTGTGGCCAGGGAGGTGGTTCAGGTCCCCGCTGTGGTTGAGATACCAGGAGGCCGCCTGAGCAGCGGCGGCCGCGGGCTGCGGGGCCGGCTGGGGCTGCGGAGCCGGCGCGGGCGGCGGCGCCTGCGGGTGGTGGTGGCCGTGGTGCTGGTGGTGGTGGCCCGCGGCAGCGAGCGCGCCCTCCTGGCCGGTGGCGAGGTTGAGGGCGCTCAGGGGCGACGTGGGGCCGCTCGGGTGGTCCGAGAGGGCCTCGTCCAGGGCGGGCGGGACGCACATGTGCGCCGGCCGCTCGGCCCCGGTGTACAGGCTCATGGCGCGCATGCTGCACTGGTAGCCCCCGGCGGCCCCGGCCTCCAGGCCCTGCGCGCACGGCTGGCCGTAGGCGGCGGGCGGCGCGGCGGCGTAGGGCAGCGCCAGCGGCTGCACCACCAGGCCCGCGCGCCCGGCCGCCGGGCTCAGCTCGCCGCCCGGCGGCGACGTTCGCAGAGTCATGATGTTCTCCACGCTGAAGCCGGGCAGCCCGTTGGGCGCGGCGGCGTGGTGCTCGGGCAGCGAGCCGTCGGGGGACGCGGCGGGCGTGGAGGCCGCGCTGCGCGGGCTGCCTTGCAGCGCGCTCTCGGGGCTCAGCGTCTCCACTTTGGTGATGACCGGCAGCGCCGGCGACGCCGCCTCGCTCTTGATGACCACTTTCTTCTCGGCCTCCTTGGGGGCGTCTGCCAGCGGGGGGCCGGCCGGGGCGCCCTTGGTCGCCGCGGGGGGCGGCTCCTTGAGGTGGGCCCGCTCCTCCTTCTCCTTGGGCACGTCCTTCTTTTTGAAGCGTCGCCGGCGCCGCAGGAAGCTGCCGTTCTCGAACATGTTGTAGGAGTCCGGGTCCAGCGTCCAGTAGCTGCCCTTGCCGGGTTTCTTGTCGTCGCGGGGCACCTTGACGAAGCACTCGTTGAGCGAGAGGTTGTGGCGGATGCTGTTCTGCCAGCCCTGCTTGTTCTCCCGGTAGAAAGGGAAGCGGTCCATGATGAACTGGTAGATGCCGTTCAGGGTGATCTTCTTCTCGGGCGCGTTCTGGATGGCCATGGTGATGAGCGCGATGTAGCTGTAGGGCGGCTTCACCAGGTCCTTGGGCGCCGCGGGCTGGTGGTGGTGGTAGGGCGCGTAGGAGCGGCCCATGCCCGCGCCGTACTGCTCCGGGTGGCCCGAGTAGACGCCCATGGGGCTGGCCATGCCGCCGTAGCTGCCCGCCGCCCGGTAGTAATTCTGCTCGCTCAAGTAGGGCACCACTCCCAGGGCGTTGGGGTCGGACACGGAGTAGCGCGCCTGCATGCTGCGTCTGCGACGGCTCGCCACCGCCTGCGCGCACTGGCTGCGGCCGGGGAGCGAGGAAGGCCGGGGAGCGAGAGCGAGAGCGACAGCGAGCAGAGGAGAGAGGAAGGGACCGGCGGGGGCGGCCCGGGCTACGGGAAGCTCGGGGCGAGGTGGAGGAGGCGCCGGCGCTCGGGCCGAGAAGGGGTGCTCGCTTTCAGCGGACCGGGCGGATCAGCATCCTGGAGGGCGCGCCCGGGAGGCGAGCGCGGCGCCGGCCCCTGCTCGCTGCTCGCGCTGTGGGCCCGGCGGGTGGCAGCCGGGCCGGGTGGCCGGGACCAAGCCGAGGCGCCGCGGGCCCAGTGGACCGAGGCCGGACCCCCGGTCCGCGCGAGGACGCGGGAAGGCGGCTCTCCAAGCCCCCCAGCAAATCGGCAGCGCCGAGGGTCGACGAGCCGGGGTCCAGAGTGGCTGCGCTGCCGAGCCCGGAAAAAGAGGCCGAGTCCCTTTTAGGGATTGGGAAAAGTTTCAAAAGTCTTCTTGCTGAAAGCGAGTTTTTACTTTCCTCGGGCCACGCCCCCTCCCGGAACTGCGGACCAATCGCCCGGCAGCTCTGGGGAGTTGGCACCAATCAGGGCGAGGAGCGCCGGAATCCGTCGGCTCTAAGACCCAGCCGCGCAGCACCGGGCTTTTCTGCAGCTCTCAGCCTGAAGTTGAAAAGACTTAAAAAAAAAAAAAAGTTAGAGCTTATTAAGATTTATTTTATTATCACATTTTGGTTAATGGGCCCACATATTCAGACCAAAAAAATAGCGACTTTCCTTTGCAAAATAAATTGGTCTGAAACATAAAATAGAATTGATGAATGTAGTCAAATATCTCCCCCAAAGACCTTGCAAGTAGCCGAGATCCTGGGACACCTTCATTAATGAGTGATGAAGCGAATAATTAGGTTTCCTAATTATCGGGGCCCAGGTGTAATGGATTCAAAGCAGACGTGCCGGATTGGACCGGCCAGGGCCTCGCCTGGTGTTGTTCTCATTTAATCAAATGACCGTGGCCAGCGAGTTTCAGGTTCGGGGGCGTCAAGAACAACCTATAAAGGTTTTAGAGGCAAACGGTAGACACTGAACTCCCCTCGCCCGCGCCCGAGAAGTCAGGCCCTCGTCTATAGGGGAAGGGCCAGCGCAAAGGTAGCAATGTCCTGAGAATTTAATCCTCTAAATTGGCCACGAATTCGTCAATCATCCCCGTCACCATGAGCAGTTTTGTGGAGTTTGGGGAAGACTGTTCAATCACCCTGCTCATTTCCCCTTCCCTCTCCCGCGTACGCACTTGCAGCCCACCAACTCCAGCTTCCTTTTCCCAGATATAAATTCCCCTTTGACACGCGGACTCCCGCGCTCCCCAAAGAACCGAACAAAGCAGCGACCCACCGGGCCCAGGCAGAGCCCGAGTTCCTCAGCCCGGCGAGAAGAAACCCGAGCCTGCTTTGCACGGGGGCTTTGGCCGAAGCTGCGCGTAATTCGCGGGGCGCACGGCGGGCTTGGAGCGGGGAGGCTTCCTCGGCCGGCGCCCGCGCCAGCGCCGACCCCAGGGCGCAGTCCCCACCTCCCGCTCCTGCCAGAGCCCCCTCGGGATTCTCCAAGTCGAGTTTCTGTATTTTAGCCTTTTTTGTTTTGTTGGATTTGGGTAAGGTGAGTTGGAGCTGGGGCTCCGTGTGGGGGGGACCGGGTAGGCGATTGTAAACGGTTAAAGACCCCTCCGGGAGTATAGTATCCGAGAGACTGGCCTGGAGCGACTTGGAGGTCCTCGCCCTTCAAAGCTTTCTCCTTCCCTCGAGGAATCCTGGACAGTTTGTTTATTTGTGGACTGATTATTTATTCCTTCAACACCTCCAATAATCAGACCCCCTTCTACCCACTTCCCCTGAAGCGGTGGGACACCCCTCTACGCTGGCCAGAATTTTGGAAGTTGTTCATCCGGTTAGGTAGGGGAGAGGACTTCAGATAAAACACTATATTTCAGGTTTCCTTCTCCCTCTCAGCTCTCCCATCGGCGTTTAGCAGATTCCCAGCAAAAGGGTGTCAGAGGATCCACTCACCACTCTCAGCTTTGGGGAGTTGAATAGAAGACGCTGGGGGCATTTCATTTATTTCCAATAAAAGAACAAAAGAAAATATTTATGTGCATCATCTTTGTCTCCTGATGAATTCAAAATCAAAGGGAAATCACAAAACGGTTTCCTGTTACCTTGAATATTCTCCTTCTAAAACACTATATTTTTTATGAATTTTTTGAGCACTTTCTCTAACTTGATCCTTGCCCCCCCACCTCCTTGTTTTTGAAACAAAGTAAAATGAAGCCGCCCACTTCTCAACTCACAGGTAAACGGTTTGAGCCCTCTCCCCAACCCTAAACTCCCACTGTGACTTTATTATTTTTAATACCTCTAGTATTTTCACATCCATCTTTTTTTAAAAAAAAAATAAGAACTCTAGCAGAAAAGCGCCTTTCTCACGGACTGCATGACAGGCACACTGAGGCGTTCTCGCAATTTTACTGGAAATGCAAGCTACTGATCAAGAAACACTCCTCGGTCTGTGGGCTTCCTGGAGGAATATTATTTATTCTGCTTTTTATGAGGGTATGTGTGTGCGTGTGTCTGTGTATGCTTAGTTTTGTCACGGCACAGAGCAAAACCTAAAATAGCTAAAAACTATGAAAAATAAATGAGAAAATGTCAGTTTCTGCCTGCGTTTGTATTTACAAGGGTGTGCAGGTTTAAACCAATGTAACCTGAAAAAACTAATTGAGCACCAAGTATATTAACCAACGCACCTCCCCCAAAAAAAAAATTAGAGGAGGGAGGGAAGAAAATCCTTATAGTCAAGACAAAAGAAGGTGAGAGACGTTTTCCTTTGCCCTTGGAATTGGGTTTCTTCTCCACTCAATAGCACTCTGGGGGAGATGCCTGCTCAGGTCATTAAAACACCGCCGTCCACACACCTGAACTTTGCAAAAACCCTATTTCCCAGCTTTTCTGTGATCCGCCAGGTATCTTGGATGGGGGGCTCTCGTTTCCATGCTGATGTCCCCCCTTCTTGGCCTTATCGTCAGGGGGCTGCAAGCGGAGTCGGGCCCCACATGGCCCCCGCGTTACTAGGGTGATGAGCGATGCTGAAGGCAGGGGACGCGGGGGTCGCCGTGCAGCCCGGCGTCGCGGGTCCCGGGCGCGGCCCCACCTGCACGCGGCTCGGAGGACTCCGCGGGCGTTGGCGCCATCTTGCGGCCAATCTGGGAACTGCGGCCAAGGCCCAGCCCGGCCCGACCCGGCCGGGCTGCAAGGCAGGTGCTGACACCTCACGGACGCGCCTGCGCACTGCACGGCCCGGAGCTGAGCCTTCCGAACCGAGTCCGAGCGGCTTTGCACCGTGCCCGGAACATGGTCTGCTGGGAGACAAAAATGCCTTTGAAATATGGCTCTGGGAGCGAGGAATTTTCTCTAAGGAAATTAGCTGAGGTTTGCAGCAAATAAAATCTGCACCTCTTAGGTGTCTAGAAGTTTGGATTTTTTTTTTTTTTTTGCAGAGTTGTTGAAGAAATTTCCTCCTCCCTGCCTTCGGCTGCAGCTGTCTTTCTGCCCCAGGTGTGGTGTGCATTTCGGGGAGTTCATCAAAGATGACGTTTGCACTGGACCCGGGTTCGAGTCATGCCTTAGCAAGAGGAAGGCTTGCTAAGGCTTTAGCCTAATCTGCAGCCCCTTCTGCTTTTTTTTTTTTTTTTTTTTTTTTTTTTTTTTGAGACAGAGTCTGACTCTGTTGCCCAGGCTAGAGTGCTGTGGTATCAGCCTAGCTCACAGCAACCTCAAACTCCTGGGCTCAAGTGATCCTCCTGCCTCAGCCTCCCGGGTAGCCGGGACTACAGATATGTGCCACCATGCCCAGCTAATTTTTTTCTATATATTTTTAGTTTGCCAATTAATTTCTTTCTATTTTTAGTAGAGACGGGGTCTCGCTCTTGCTCGGGCTGGTTTTGAACTCCTGACCTTGAGCGATCCTCCCGCCTCGGCCTCCCAGAGAGCTAGGATTACAGGCGTGAGCCACCACGCCCAGCTTGCTTCTACTTTTGAGGCACAACAGAGATCTCACTCAAAGAGGGGGACAGGTGAAAGGCGTTTGGTTTCTCCTCTATTTTCAATTCATTCATCCCAACATCCTTCAAACACTTCTCTCCTGGGCTCAGGAGGTGCCCTCGGTGTTCCGGGAGGGGACCAGGCGGCAGAGCAGTGCCGGGCTTCTAAAGCTACTTGAGAACCGCTGAGCTCTTGGCTTACACAAAGTCAATGCCAATTCTTAAAAATCCAGTGTGATCCAGCTTCTAGAAACTATCTTTTGTGGGACGAGACGTGTGTCCTTGATGGAAACTGTCCAGGCTCATTTTACCGAGGGTGTCTTTCCCAAAGTGGTACCACTCACAGATGGTGGAGCCACGGAGGACAGAAAGCTGGGCGGGTGGGTGAGGACTGTTCTTGGTTAAAAGCAGCTCAACAACTAAATGTGACACCTGATCCTACATGGAAGAAACTTTAAGAACTAATAAAGGACAAGGTTGAGGCTACTTGGGGAATTGGAATCTGGGGTGTGTATTAGATAATAATCTTGTATGAAAAGGAAGACTCTTGAGTATTATAATTCTGCGTGGTCAAGTAAGAACACGTCCTTGTTTTTAGAAGGTACGTGTCAAAACGTTTAGGGCTAATGTTCAACATCTCTGCAAGCTCTGAAAGATTCAGCCAAAATCGGGAGTGGGCAGAGGGGAGAAGGAGGTGGGAGGTGGTGCAAACCTAAAGCAATGAGAACAGGACTTAGGGTGTGTGGGTGTTGATTGCACTGTTCTTGCAATGTTTTTGTAAGTTTGAAATTTTTCAAAGTAAAAAATGGGAGAAAAATCCCTTTGTGACTCTGAAAATTTAAGAAGGGATGTGACACGAAGCAAAGGTCTTAGGCCGGGCTCGGTGGCTCATGCCTGTAATCCTAACACTCTGGGAGGCCGAGGTGGGAGGATCGCTCAAGGTCAGGAGTTCGAAACCAGCCTGAGCAAGAGTGAGACCCCCGTCTCTACTAAAAATAGAAAGAAATTAATTGGCCAACTAAAATATATAGAAAAAAAAATTAGCTGGGCATGGTGGCACGTGACTGTAGTCCCAGCTACTCGGGAGGCTGAGGCAGGAGGATCGCTTGAGTCCAGGAGTCTGAGGTTGCTGTGAGCTAGGCTGACGCCACGGCACTCTAGCCCGGGCAACAGAGCGGGACTCTGTCTCAAAAAAAAAAAGCAAAGGTCTTTCCATGGAAGGAATTGCACAATATGTAGTGAAGGCTCAATGTGGCCCAGTATCCCCCTCTCCTCTTCTGGAAGTTTCTGAAAAACAACCATGAACAGCTATGGAGTTTATCACAGAAACTTGTGGTTACCAAAAAAAAAAAAAAAAAAAGGTGATTCTCTAAGGAGTTTATCTGTCTCATAATTCAGGTATTGCCACTATTAACACAACCTAAGATGCAAGACGTTCAATAAAGCACTGTGGATGTTTCCAAAACATAATATTAAAGATATACATACGTTGCTTTATAAAGAGAGCTACATGTTGCATGCTTCTCTGTGTTGCTGGTCTCGTGCATGTCCTAAATGCTTGCCCTGTATCTATGTCACCATGATCGGCTTACATGCATATCAGTCAGTTTAGGCTGGTTTATGCTTGGTAACAAACACCTCGAGTTTCCGTGACTTCCTCCTGAGCCAGCCCTAGGTTGGCAGGGGGCTCTGCTCATCAGAGTCACTCGGGAGCCTAGGTTTGCAAAGACCACCTGTCATCAGAGGGTTCCCTGTCATCTTGGCAGGAGGAAGAGGAGGAGAACCGGCCCTGGGAATTAGGTCGTACAGCTTGGAAGTGCCACGTGCACCTCTGTTCACAACTCATAGGCCAGAGCTGGTCATAGGTCCCCAACACACCCAGGGGATGGGAAGTTCAGTCTTTCCTGTGCCCGGGCAGGTGGGCAGCCTGGCCTCATGTCCTTCATACGTGTCCTTCCTTTCCAGCTGGCGGTGATGATCCCCTGTTCTCCGCAGTGCCTACGTGCTGTACCAGGCATTGTGACATCTTGCCTCAGCCTCTTTAGGGGTAGGTACTATTAATACCGTCATTTTACAGGTGAGGAAACCGAGGTTTAGAGATCATAAATAACTAACCCAAGTCTTGCAGCTTACCAAGTAATGGAACTGGAATCTCTTAACCCATTACTTTACTGCCTCTTCAAGATTAAGGGTTAGGGCCTTGGAAACTAGTGACTTAAAAACTTAAAATAGAAACCTCTATATAAATAAAAATAGTCTATATGGAAACTTCATAACTACATAGACACATTCAACAGTGTATGTGTGAAGTCATGGCTTCTGGCCACACACAGCTCCGTGTGTGTGAGGTTTTAGGTTTTTATGTCATTAACTTGAAACCCCGTGATTAACCCCGAGGGGTGGGTAAGAGCCCGCAGGAAGCGGACTGCTCCCTGGGCGGCCAGGCAGGAGGACTCTGACGTTCGGAGAAGGGAAGGGAGAGAAAGAGGCGAGGAGGGTTTTGATGGCCGTTGAAGGTGCGGCCTGTGGGGGGTGTTCTCAGCCAGACTCGAGACGGACAAGCTGGGGGCAGCTTCAGGCAGTGCCCTGGAGTGGCCTCGTGCTGGGGACTCACAGTGGCCGTAACTGAGTGAGGCCCCAACGGGACACGGGAAGTACTGAATGAGCCAAGAGCACCGAGCAGCCCCCTCCAACCGGGCAACGAGTCCAGCACTGGCACAGGACGCTCTTCACCCGTACGAGTCTGTGAAAGCCCCCAGCTGTGTGCAGCACGCCCAGGGATTCCAATGGCAGCCCAGCCTGGCCCCCGGACAGGGCCTTTGCACCTGCCATGCCCCTTGCCGGACCCCTTGTTCCCAGTCCTGTGCCCCAGCCACCCACCTATCTCCCTCATCCCTCCCCTGAGGTTTCATTCTCTGGGTGCAGTCTTATTCGTCCTTCTGTTTGTCGTCTACCCCGCCCCCCCCGTAGCAGGAAGGCAACTGGGGGCTTCAGAGACACCCCAGCCTCCCACCGCCAGAACCACGTGTCTTATCTTCCATGTGCTGGTTCAGCCCCAGAATTCGACTCAAACATTTCCTGGCACGTATGTTAGGCGGGTGCTGCATATGGAAGGGGGGGAGAGTCATCACTCCCGGGCTTCCGTGCTGGGGCGGGCGCCCAGGCGATGACAGGCGGAGACTTCTATCTCAGGCAGACACACGTAGAGCCCCCCGCCGGGTGCCAGGTGCCGTGCTAAGTGCCGGGGTGCCAGGTGCTGTGCTAAGTGCCGCACGCGTATTCAGGCATCAAGAGGCGGACGCCAGTCGTGCGCTATCCCCACTCTCCCAGGCCCACACGGCCTGCGAGCTGCACGCCCGGGTTCAACCTCGCACCTGGGGGGGGGCAGGGCAGCCACCTACGCTGCTTCTGGGAAAAGCTGGCAACCAAGCTGGGCCTTGAAACCTGGGTAAGAAACCCTTTACACGCAAATGTCCTTCTTTCTCCTTGATGCTTCGGGTTGCCAGACTTAGCAAATAAAAGTAAAGGTACCCGCAGACTGCGTGAGACATGCTTATACTGAAAGAAATATTCATGGTTATCTGAAATTCAAATTTAACTGGGAAACCTGTATTTAATCTGTCAAATGTGAATTTGGGGCTGGGGGGCGGGAACGTTATTCAAACACCTCTTTAATTATTAGCTTCCAAAGCAACCTTCTGTTTATTATTAGATGCAACTTTAAATAACTACCTATTATTAAAGTTCACCGCAAAAGGGATCATAAAAGAGAATGTTTTTACTTTTCTCTGTATCGCGTGGTTTCAGACACGGGAGACATCGACGGGCTGCTCGCAGCGTGAAATGTAGAAGGGATTACACTGATAGTCATACATTAATCACATGGCTACACCCCCCACAGGACAGAAGCCCTCCACCCGAACAGGACGATTTTCTGCCACACCCTCCACACTCACGGAGACCATTTGCTCAACTTTACTTCTTCTGGCGGTCACAGCGTGTCTCAAAAAGGCGAGGGGGCTTTGCTGCCATTTCTTTTCTGGGCACCTAGAATTCTGATCCCCTGGCTTCCTGCTCTGGACTTAAAGACAGCAGTAATAAGTTTACTTTGCAGAAATTGGCTGCTTCCCAAGTGCCAGGGGCATGTTCTAAAACATGACCCAAATCATTCCCGGTTATCTTTATTGTGTAACATCACACACTGGGCACGGAGCGTCGGAAATTAGCATTCCCGTTCACCTGATGATTTCGGAGCTCTGTGCCGGATGACCCGACCCTCCCTTCACCGCCCAACTTCCAATACAGACTTTTTTTTTTTCATTTCTTCTGCAGGTTTCCCTTCTTTTTGCCTTGAAGTCACACATCGGCACCTTCATCACTCCTTCTGTACCCTTCACGGCGTCTGCTGACACACCACTGTGTTAGAGCAGTTTGTCGAAGCCCCACCCTTTCTTTTCGCTACTCGACAGGCCAATTTGGGGTAGGAATTTGTTTTTAATAGACTAGGTTTAATAGACTATGTTTTCTCAGCAGTTTAGGTTCACAGCAAAACTGAGTGGAAGGCACAGAGATTTCCCACATACCCCCCAGCCCCGCATGGGCACAGCCTCCCCCGTTACCAACACCCCCACCAGAGGGTACTTTGGTTACAGTCTATGAATCTTCATGGACACATCATTATCACCTGGAGTCCACAGTTTACATCAGGGTTTATTTTTGGTGGGGTAGAATTTTTAAACTGCAAACATTGTGGGGGGGGGGAAGGGCGGAGGAGGGCACTTCTGGGATGGAAACGACATGAGCCAAACCTGCAAGGGGACGGGCAAAGTCACATTCACAGGTGGGAGGGAGGCAGCTGGGCTGAGAGACGGGGCTGATGTGGAAGCCGGAGTCCAGCAAGGGCTCGGCTGCCCAGTTGAGATATTGTGCCTGGCTAGGCGGAGGCAATGCGAAGTCAGCAAGTCACCGCAGGAGGACATGCAGGTGGGGTTCAGGTGGACGGAGGGCAGGAAGGAGAAGGAGCAGAGAAGGGGGAAGGAGGAGGGAGAGGGGGCGTGTTTGCCTCTGAGGGCTGTTGTGGAAATTATATTTAGATACGACATCTAAGGCACTAAGCTCAAACACGGAAACCTCATTTGCTGTGTCTGTAAAGTGGGTCTTACACGCTTTTGTCTATCTCACAAGTTTGTTGCGAGGATTTTATGAAGGATTGGACATTATCATTTTGAAAGGTAGCAGCCGCTTTTTGAGTGCTTACGATGCGCTGGGCACATTGCTAAGGGTATGCATGGACTCATCAGGGAGTGGTTTGCAGTGGCTTGGTCCCCCCTACCCATTTGTATGTGTGTTGGGCGGAGGGGAGATGTCCTCTTCTTAATGCATGAAAGATGCACAGCCGAACTGTCTCCTTTGCTCTCCCGCTGGCCCGGAGCCTGGGAGGGCCCGGACTGGGATGTCTGCGCGGCCTGGTCTCCCCAGTCGTTCGCTGGCCCTTCGATGGGCATAAAGGAGTGGTGTAGATGAGCAGACGCAGGCTGCCACGTCCTTTCCTTCTCGCGGAGATCCAGAGGTCAAGGTAAGAGTCGAATGGGTGTTTCTCTAAGGGTGGCCTCGGACCGCATAGGAGTCACCCAGGGCCTGGGCTGGCCCCCACACTCCATCTACTGGACACTCTAAAAGAAGTGCGGGCTGAGGGGCCGCACACCCAGGTGTGAGCACCTGCAGAGTCTCGGAGGAGAGGATCTCGCTCTGGAGGAGCAATCAAGGCCAGCTGCCTGGAGGAGTCGGCCCCTGGCGACTGGAAGAGGCGGTGGGGTGTGTCTGAATCAGAAGTGAGCTCGGAGAGGCCAAGAACAGGTTCACGTCAGTGACCCCAGGGCTTGGCAAAACTCCTGTTGGAGCTTGCTCAACGCACAGACGAAAGGCCCGGGAGCCGCCCGACCCTCCCCAGCGCGGGTCCCTCCGGCCTGCCCGCCATACTGCATGCGCATGCGCACCCCCGGGCCGGTCCCTTGGCGCCTCCGCTCCCGCCACTGCGCAGGCGCGCGGCGGGTGACGTCACTCCGCGCCAGACTGCGCCGCGGAAGGCGTCGCGCAGTGACGTTGTCGCCATGGAGCCGAGGGCGGGTAAGGGGCGCGGCTGGGCCGTGGGGCTGGCGGAAGGGGCCGGGGGTCCTGGGGGCGGGCGCGAGCCCCTGAGGCCCCCTGGGCTGGCGGGGGGCTCGGAGGGGCCTGTGCGGGGTCCCGGGTCGAGCCGGCGGCGGGCTCGGACTCGGATTCCCGGTAAAGACGTCGGGAAGGATAAAGGCAACGGGCAGAAGAGCCGGGAGGGCCACCTGCTGACACGCGGCGGGTCCCCGGGGCCCCGTGAGCTGGGGGAAACTGAGGCAGGGGCAGGCATGGAAGCCGGTTTAACTTATACACGGGGGGGCGCTTAGTCGCTTCCGGAGGTCGCCGGTCCGAGGCCTTGCTCTGGGCACTAAAGAGCCTCCAGAGCCCAGGCCTGAGCTCACCCTCTGGCGGGGCAGAGCCTGGACAGTCGCTGGCAGGGTGGCCTGGCCGAGGTGGGACCCGGGACTGCTAATGCTCAAGTGTGCCACGGCCTGTTAAATCGAGGTACCGCAACCGCCAGCAAACCGATCGGCTCCCACCCTGCTACCTACCGTGTTTCCCCAAAAATAAGACCTACCCATAAAATAAGCCCTGGCAGGATGTCTGAGCATTTGCGCAGTAGAAGCCCTACCCTGAAAATAAGACCTAGTGGTGAGAGTGGCTACGCAGCGCGTCTGCACAACCCGTGCATTTCGTCGAGGAGCGGTAAAGAAGACGAGCAGCCCTTCTCATCTGCCCCATCGTGACAGCTACTGTCCCACGGGTGACCGGAAAGGTGCAGACAGCCCCACCAACAAGGTCGGCTCCCCCTGTCAGGTCACGGCCATCCCGTGCGTGCTGCAAGCTGAGGCTTTGAGGGGACAATAACACATCCCCGGAAAATAAGCCCTAGGGTGTCTTCTTGAGGAAAAATAAATATAAGATCCTGTCCTATTTTCAGGGAAACACGGTACCTGCGCAGCGTGTAAAACAGTACAGTAAAGGGGGGGGGCGAGAACGCAGTGGAGTGGTAACAGTGATTTCCACACAGGAAATCCTTGCTTGATAATTCACAATGCTGGCCATACACTATGTTGTTAGGAAAATAAATCAGGTAAGTAGATAGAGTGATTTGAAACAAGTTTCTGCACAAGTACAATAATATCCTTGGACTAACAAAACCAAAAATTCAGTAAATATTTTAAAATGTGTTCATATGAATATGCCGATTTTATGTTTCTCCTACTTAACTGGAAACTAATTTTTATGTTTCTCTACTCCAAGTAGAGCACATGGTTGATGCAAATTTTATTTGTGGGGCTGCCCCAAATATTTAAAGTATATTTGTTGCTTAACAATGCGTTTCTCAAGTTGGATATAGAATAAAAGATTTCACCCTAATAAAGGGAATTGTGTAGTTGGTAATCCAAAATAACAGCTGGCTCACAGATCACTTAGTTTTAAGACAAGCTTACGTGACTTACAGCAAGGATAAACTAATCACAGTTATACCAAGGTCGAATAGGCTGAGGTTACAGTTTCCTTACAACTCAACAGAACTTATGTGTCCCAGGGAGGACTCTAGAAATGCTCGTTTACGTGGTATGGGTTGTATTTCATTCGCCTACTGCCACAAGGTTAGTAGAAGTGGGTTAAACACTCAAGTTATTTAATTTACTCTGTTTTGGGACTTTAATCATTTCTCTTGAGTGTGAGACTTATCATTAACCCCGATTTTTTGACGTAGAGATCAGAACTAGATCTGGCCTGGCATGATCACAAAGTCGGGTATAGAGGGTTGAGGGTGTGCAGTGTGGTCTGAGGCTGCATGTACTGTGGAATTCCTTCTTTTATTAATAAGTCACAACACTTTTGTTGCGATAGGTGTCTCCAAACAGGACATCCGTGAACAAATTTGGGACTACATGGAATCCCAAAATTTAGCTGACTTTCCCCGACCTGTCCATCACAGGATTCCCAACTTTAAGGTACTAAAGCAGCTCTGGAGTACTTAAAAGGAAAACAGGATGCTCCTAAATGAATAACATTAGTAGTACGGTTCCCATACTGCTTCATGGTGGAATTCTGTAAACAGAATTCTAATCTGAGTAGTGGTGTGAAATCAAAACCATCTGGCCAGGTCATCCTTAGTGTTCAGAGACATCCTTCGTCGTGTTACCCGTCATTCAGGCCTCTCGCCTCTCTGTGTAGGGTGGGTTGCTGTGTCTTTCCAGGGAGGTAGTGCTAAGGCTACTTACTGTTTTCTGTCTAATACAAAGTCAAATATTTATCCTGGCTGGAAGCATGTTATTGTTGTGACACCTTTTCCCAAAATTGGCCTCCCTAAGAACATTGTGGAGTGAATATGCTCTGAGGGGGAAGCCCAGCCACTCGAGCCTTCAGAAAGAAGTGGATGCCTTGCCAGTCTCTGTGCACGCCGGGCCTCAGTTTCGCAGCTGCTCAAAATACGAGACGATCAAAGATGCCCGTTTTGACAGTGTTGATGGAAAAAAAGTTTGCTTGAAAAAGACAACAGTTCACATTCTTCAGCATGCATATTTTCCGAGAGAAAAAGAAAAAGCACTTTTCAAAAATGCTGCATCAGGCCGGCAGGACTCGGCCATTTGCTCCCTGTCACCCTGGTTTGGCTGGGCTTTCCCTCCCACGCCTGGCTCTTCCACAGCAAGCTTCCAGCCTTTCTCTGGTCCTCAGCTGAGCTGGTCCCAAGATTGTCCTGTCCCTTTAAAAAGTCTCCTTTTGTTTGGTTTTGTTGTTATTGTGTTTTGTTTAAGTGCTTGTTACCCAGGGAGAGATACGGGAAGTATAGGGGGAAGATGAAGGATGCACAGAATCGTGGAGAAGTCTTTAAAAGTGAACCAGTGGGGTTTTGTTTCAGTAAAAATTAAACTGGAGCTAGTCTCCTTTCCCAAGTCCCTTTCTGCCCAGACAACTTCCTTAGCTATTTCTCTGGATGGCTCTCAGCTGCCGTCTTAGAATTAGAGCCCCTTCATGCCTGGGTGAGATTCAGGCCAAGCTCCTCAGGCTGCGGTCAACCCAGGCATGCATGGTCCTCTCGGTAACTCACAGTTGCATCCAAAACAGGGCGCCCCTCATGCTGCCGAGCACCTCCAGCGCTTGCAGGTGTTCCGAACGGCCAGAACCGTTAAAGTAAATCCTGACGCTCCCCAGAAAAACGCTCGCTTCTTCGTCCTTGAAGTAAGTGTGACTCTGTCTATTTGCCTGACTAGGGGTCTTATCTGGCTTGCCAAAACATCAAAGACCTAGACGTTTTTGCCAGAGCACAGGAAGTTAAAGTGGACCCCGATAAACCGCTGGAAGGCGTTCGGTTGCTGGCACTGCAGGTAATCCCACTTCACTGAGCCGAGGCCGGGCCACCAAGGGGGACCCGTTCTCCAGGTGGCCGGTAGATGCATGCAGTCCTTGGTGGAGAAAGTCCGTGCTTCCGACTCCCTCCGGTGCAGAGTGCGCCCGTGGTGACTTTTCCAAGCACAGTCCAGAAGTCTGTCAGTTGTTTGGCGTTCAGTCAATTAGAAGTCCCGAATGTTTCTAAGTTTAGAGATGAAGGGTATTCAAAGTGATGTTATTCAGGCATCCGCACAGGGAGGGGAACCCAGGCAGAACCTGTGGTGTCCCAGAGTTGAGGAGTCGGAGCTAAAGTAGAGGACATATCACATTGCCCTTGGAAACAAACATGCCAAAGAGTTTACTGTACTCGAATCCTTCTTGATGACAAACGGTCACTTGTTACTATGTCATGCTGTAGTAGTAGAAAGTGATTAAGAGCTGGAAATGTTTTTCTCGACATTGTTAAACTTTCTAAATCCAGACATGGTTTTATAATAAATTTTGATTTCCTTACCTCCCAAACAAACAAATAAAAAAGTGATGGCATTGAGCCATTCTCAATTCAGAAGAGAAAGATTACAATGTATTTAATTAGTTTTGCTACATTTGCAATATGTCTTTGAAATGTGATAAATCATGAGTAAGAAATCTGACAAATGTGTCCCCCAAATACATAAATTAGAACACTGTTTCTCAAACATATAGGCCCTTTTCAAGAAAATAAAGCTTCCCCAGGGTTGATTTAAATGGATTTATTATAATCTAATTTAATATTTATAAACATAAAACTTAGTATACATTTTAATACTCAGAGCTTTTATATAACTATAAAACCAAAATAGGCCAGGCATGGTAGCTCTCACCTGTAATCCCAAGACTTTGAAAGGCCAAGATGGGAGGATTGCTTGAGCCCAGGGGTTTCAGATCATCCTGGGCAACATAGTGAGATCCTGTCTCTACAAAAAAATTTTTTTAAACATTAGCCAGGCATGGTGGTGTGCACCTGTAGTCTCAGCCATTCAGGAGGCTGAGGTGGGAGGATGGCTTAATCCCAGAAGTTGGAGGCTATAGTGAGCTGTGATCACACCACAGCACTCCAGCCTGGGCAACAGAGCAAGACCCCATCTCAAAAAAAAAATAAATAAATCGGCATATAAATTAAATATAAACAAAGCTATAAAAGCAATAACATTCAAATGGCCCCATTAGTTTAATGTAACAGTTGGCGGTGTCTTGCTGAAACAAATTGGTGCTGCTAATGTGATCCTGGTCCTGAATGTCACAGTGCAAGGATTCTGCCTGACACTCGCTGTGTGGTGACTCAGTTCTCCCACTGCTGTTGTCGAGTTGGGCCCCCGAGAAGCGCTGATTGGACAGGGCACCTGCCACCCTGCACGGCAAAGTGAGTACCAGGAAGTGTTTTCACAGGGGCAAAGGAGCACCGCAGGGATCGTGCTCCGGTTCTCTGATCGGCTCATACAAGAGACCGTGTGGTCTGCTGATGGCAGTTCAGCCCCAAGAGAGACTTCTGTGCCGGCTTTTGCAGAAGGGCAGCTTCTTGTAAGCCTCAGGTTCCTAGCCGATGAGTCACTGTAATGAACTGGAAGTTACAGTCACCCTAGCAGCAGTGAAGGAAAGCGGTCGACGGTCACTGGGTGTGAGGCAGGCCTGTCTGAACGTTTTCCCTGTGCTGTTTAATTCTCGGTAGCCCTGTAGGGGCCATCTCTGTTTCCGTATGACAGTCGAAGAAACCAGACACACAGAGGCGAAGTATGAAGCACACATCAGTCGTGGTAGAGGTAGAATTCTGGCCCAGCATTCTGACCCCAGAGCCAGTCTTCCCGCGTGTAAGGTTCACCTGTCAGCCCCTCAGAGCTCAAAATCAAAAGCCTTCACGGCGTGGAGACGAGAGTTAGCCGAGGTAGCCTGGGAGAGGAGCGTGGCCAACGACATGGCAGGTGTCTGAGCTCCTCCCTTCTCCATCCCTTCGCTGATTCGGGTTAGATAAAAACTGAGCTGTTGAGAATCTGCTTCGTAGGCCGGGCGTGGTGGCTCACGCCTGTAATCCTAGCACTCTGGGAAGCCGAGGCGGGAGGATCAGTCGAGGTCAAGAGTTTGAGACCAGCCTGAGCAAGAGGGATACCCCGTCTCTACTAAAAATAGAAAGAAATTAGCTAAACAACTAAAAATAGAAAAAAAAACATTAGCCGGGCGTGGTGGCGCATGCCTGTAGTCCCAGCTACTCGGGAGGCTGAGGCAGGAGGATCACTTGAGCCCAGGAGTTTGAAGTTGCTGTGAGCGAGGCTGACGCCATGGCACTCTAGCCCGGGCAACAGAGTGAGACTCTGTCTCAAAAAAAAAGAGAGAATCTGCTTCATCCCAGGCTCTGTGCTGGGCATGGGGACGTAGTGATGAGAAAGACACCAGCACACGTGTGGTCCCTGCACTCCGGCACTTACAGGCTTCTCGGTGGTTTTTGGAAACTTTAATGGGTTTAAGAATCCCTGGGAAGCAGGTAAAAATCCACATTCCTCAGCCCAAACTGGGCTGCATTATTGATTTTTGCCTGCAATAATTTTGAATGGCTAGTAAAGTAGAATTAGCAAGTTTAATAAACACCCGCTTCTTTGTAGTAAGGCAACGCAAAGTAGTAATTTTAAGTGAAATTGACCCCCACATATTGTTTAATTAGGTTTGCAAACAAGTAACTTCCTTGGCACACAGATAGTAGTAACTCGCTTCCCTTCCTGAAATGGTGAAAACATATATGAAAGTCCTATGTAAAATTTAATTTTGTAAATCATTGATTGTCTTTTCTTTAGAGTAAAAAAACATTGTTGGTTCCAACACCACGACTGAGAACAGGGTTGTTTAATAAGATCACACCGCCACCCGGGGCAACTAAAGACATCTTGAGAAAATGTGCCACTTCTCAGGTAAGCATCATTCTCCAAGGTAAGAACTATTCCCTGCTGAGACTTCTGATGAGTTAGAATAGCGTAGAAGAGCATCATGAAATTTATTTTCAACAGAGCCAAACGAGCAGAGACGCCATGAAACTGTTCAGCAGTTTTGTCATGAAGGGAGCCAAGTAAGAAAGCTGTGAGTCCATTTCTGTGACTCAGTTTCTATTTTGCACGAAGTTAGGAAATGATAAATTCCTTTTTATAAGAAAAGGTAAAGCAGTTGTCTGGTACTCCGGCACCCTTGAGTATTAACCTGTGATACTCTTGACCACCGTGTAGCCTTGTCTTATTCTTATGAGAATCACAGCACCACGAACATCCTCAGCTTCCCTGTTCTTTAAATGCAGCCTCCATCAGGTAGTATAAATGGATATGCTGTGGGTACGGTTTGGTGGAATAAGTAATTCTTTAGAAGTGTTCTGTACATAAAGATGATGGTTGGCCAGCCGTGGCGGCTCACGCCTATAATCCTAACACTCTGGGAGGCCGAGGCGGGAGGATGGCTCCAGGTCAGGAGTTCAAGACCAGCCTGAGCAAGAGTGAGACCCTGTCTCTACTAAAAATAGAAAGAAATTAATTGGCCAACTAAAAATATATATTAAAAATTAGCTGGACATGGTGGTGCATGCCTGTAGTCCCAGCTACTCGGGAGGCTGAGGCAGGAGGATTGCTTGAGCCCAGGAGTCTGAGGTTGCTGTGAGCTAGGCTGATGCCACGGCACTCTAGCCCGGGCAACAGAGTGAGACTCTGCCTCAAAAAAAAAAACAAAACCAAAAAAACATGATGGCCTTCAGTATTTTGTATGGGATAGGCATGTCATACAACAGTTTACTGACCATGTCCTATGTGCTGGATGTGCAGGGTGTGAGGAACTACAGCACACCCATAGGCTTGGATTCCAGAGTGCTCGTGGATGTAGTCGTGGTGGGATCCGTCGCCGTTTCCGAAAAAGGTGAGATAATAAAACAGGAGCTCCTCGGTGTGACGGCCGCTCCTGAAGCTCGCTGCTTCACAATTCTCTGTCTGTCGGCGGTTGGTGGGGGTTTCTGCTTCCTGCACACACGCCTCGTCTCCAAAGCCACTGCATTTCTCGTTCACATTAAAGAATCAGCTCGTGTCCACACCGCCCCCAGCTGCCTGGCACTCAACACCTTTACAGTCTTTTTACTTTTCTTTGCAGGAAAAATAAAGGGAGATAACTCTCTTCAGGCAGTGACAGATTTTTCTCTCTGTTTCTGAGTTACCTGGAACTGGAGCTGACTTTATTTTCGGTACGTCAGCAAACAGTTGATCTTGGAGGGACTCCAGCAAATGGGAAAGCATCCGGTTCTAAGCCGTGTTTCTCTGTGTCACATGGCGGCAGCCTCCTGGACAGCACGGTGTGGCCCTCAGACTTCCCTAGCCTGGCGCCTTGCCCGCAGCAGGCGACGCAGACTGCTCTCGGGCCACTCGGCCAGGGGGCCCTTGCAGAGAAGGCAGGGTCCCCACGCCACCCCCTCGTGTCTCCACCTGCAGCCTGCGCTCTTTTCCCAGCCGTCCCTCTGCATGGGCTGTTGTCGTTCTTTATCCGTTGCTCTTAGCGTGTCCCCAGTGTCAGGCGCGTTAGCTGTGCCTTCAGGGTCGGCACTCATGAGCCCACGTTCCCTGTCGCCGCAGTGCGTGGGCGGCACACACGGGAGCTGGACTGTGCTCGGTGCTGGGGATGAGTCAGGACCACGGGAGCCGGGGTCAGAGGAGAGACCCAGGAGCCCCGCCAGCTTAGAGCAGAGTGTCGCTGCAGAAGTGGCCTCAGGGCCGGCTCTCGCACACAGGGCATTGCCGAGGCAGATGGCGCTGAAGGGCTCGCGGGCAGAAGGGACAGTGTGTCCATGTAGTCTGGACCTTGCTAGGTCGGGGCTGGCTCCTCAGAGGCCTCGAGGCCAGGCGATGGGACCCCGGCTGGTCTTTTGGCTGTGGGATATTAACGAAGGTCTCTTCTCAAAAAGGATCGTCAGGAGTTTTCCTTTTTAGTTCAGGAAGGTATAAAGAAGGAAACTGTTGGCTGGGCATGGTGGCTCACGCCTATAATCCTAACACTCCGGGAGGCCGAGGCGAGAGGATTGCTCAAGGTCAGGAGTTAGAAACCAGCCTGAGCAAGAGCGAGACCCCGTCTCTACTAAAAATAGAAGGAAATTAATTGGCCAACTAAAAATATATATTAAAAATTAGCTGGGCACGGTGGCACATGCCTGTAGTCCCAGCTACTCGGGAGGCTGAGGCAGGAGGACCGTTTGAGCCCAGGAGTTGGAGGTTGCTGTGAGCGAGGCTGACGCCACGGCACTCTAGCCTGGGCAACAGAGTGAGACTCTGCCTCAAAAAAAAAGAGAGAAGGAAACTGTTTTTAAATGTCATCATTCATATTTAAATGTCGTCATTTGCCCCTGTGCCAATAGTGAAGTAGCTATCAGCTGTGCGCCTGTGTGGACAGCCGAGTAGCACAGGAAGGTCCACCCGCGCGTCCTCCCAGTCCCTTTCCCCAAGTGCCCGCTGTTGGGAGTTCCCAGCATGACTCACGTATGCGCCATTACACGTGTGAGACACTGCTGCCGTTTGTGTTGTGGGTGTAGGTTTTTCACACACCCTTCACCTACTTTCACAGAAGGGGTGAGAGCACGCACGGAGCTGGGTGCCTTTTTGGTCACGGGTATCAAAGGATCTTGCCTGTTAGTGCGGACGGGTGACCTGCTCATGTTGTGTAGCCGCACAGTGTTCCCGTGTGGACGTGCCACGATCGTTTAACCGGCCCTGACTGACGGACACATAAATTGCTACTTATTTAAGAGTTTGGTCTGGTCTTTACCCTCACGGATGGCGCTAGAGTGAGGTGTGTTCTGTCAGACAGTCCGGGCGTAGCTTTGAGCTGTCCACGGGAAGATTCCCCGGAGGCGACTACCACACTGAAGGGTGGACTTCAGGCCTTGAGGGATGTTGCCAAACTGCCCGCCAGAGAGGCTGCTCCCTTGCGGTCCCCAACTTGCGGTCCCCAAGAGCGTACGCCCCGCCTCTGTCCCTGCTCCCTGTCCACGGCTGGAGTAGTCACACTTTTTGTGTTTCAGCAGTCTGACAGTGAGCAGTGGTGTCTCGTTTGCCTCTCGGTTTGCATTAGGAGTGAAGTGGAGCCTCTCTCACCTGTTTACTGCTCACCTGCCTGTCATTTCCTGTGAACTGTCCGCATCCTTTGCCATTTTTCTGTTGAATTGCCTTTCTGTCCTTTCTTTGCACGCACAGTTGAAGCTTCTTAATTGTCAAAGTAGCACAGTCAGATCTGAACCGTAGAAAGACGCGTCGGCAGTGACGTGGGCGCCCCTGGGGGTGGCGCAGAGGTGGCGCAGAAGCCAGTGTCTGTCTGAGCACCTTGAGCTTCCTGCCGAGTGGAATCTCAGTTCCTGCTGGGAGCTGGAAGGCGCTGGGACTTCACTGTCTGCTGCGCGGGGGTTGGCTAGAGAGGCTGCAAACCCAGGGTGGATCTTAGCTTCCCTTCAGGTTCAGATGATCCTTTTGTTTTGCTTCCGTTTATGAATTTACAATTGGCATCGGTACTGCCCACACTGTCCCTCCCTCGGGAACTTGGGGATAAACTGGGTGACTGTTCAATGCTTTTTAAGTGACGGGGCCTTGTCATCACGTATCCCTGACTGAAGAGTTTTTGTTTTCCCTCTAAGGTCAATAGATTAAAAATGTTTTGCTTTTAGTAAGAATTTGTTCTTAGTCTTTTTAAAAACTGCTCTGTCGTTACTTTTAAACGTGAGTCTTGCTAACATAAAGCTTGCATAAATGTGACTTCAGCTTCCCTTTGTGACACGTTTAAAGGGTTCAGTGTTGACGTCACTGTGTTTTCAGTTCTGTACATTTTCGTGCTGCTGTTCCTGTCTCACGCCTGACCGTGCGTTTGTGGGCAACTGCTCGTGGTGCTCCTCTGGAAATCTCTGTGGACAAGCCCGGGACTTGGGGTTCGAGTTTCTCCTTCCACTCTGACCTCGTGGAAAGTTCCCTCCACAGTGACGCCCAAACCCACAGAGTCCTGATTCTCGGCCTTGTCTCTTAGGCTGGAGAATCGGGAAAGGAGAAGGTTACGCCGACCTCGAATATGCCATGATGGTGTCCATGGGAGCTGTCGGCGAGGAGACGCCAGTGGTCACCATCGTCCACGACTGCCAGGTGCTCACTGTGGACGGGCTGGGCAGGGCCACCGCCAGGCTCCTCCGAGAGCCCCGGGGTGTGGGGAGAGACTCGGGTGGTCTGCCTCGGCCCCGTGCTGGGTGATGAGTCACGTCGATGGGCCAGGGTGGGATTTGCTGGTGGGGTGGCAGCTGAGCCTCAGCGCTGGCATGGCCAGCCTCGCGTTTCCCGCTGAGCAGCGGAGCGCACGCAACTGGAGCCGTGTCCCAGCAGCCCCTCTACCCGCTTGTGTTGCGCCAGGTTGTGGACATCCCCGAAGCACTGCTTGAGGACCACGACATCACCGTCGACTACATCCTCACTCCAACCAGAGTCCTCGCCACGGGCTGTGAGCGCCCAAAGCCAGCGGGGATCACCTGGTCCAAGGTGGGTCGTCGCCTCGGCCAGTCTGGCCTGTAGCTTAGAGGCTCCTCCCCTTTTCTAGTGTGTTCTGTCTGCCACGGCAGCTGCCCGGTCCTGCTGTGGCCGCGCGTTGGAGTCGCCCGTGGAGCTTTGGAACAGTTTTGCTCCTGAATCACGAGCTCCAGGCCCAGCCCCGGGAATCTCCTCATGCACCTCTGGGATTCCGACGAGCAGCGGGCTCGACGTCACAGATGACAGGAGGGGCCACACCGACGAGGAGGCTGACGCCACACAGCTCCAGCGGCCGGCTGCCTTTCACTTTTATGAGCTTTCTCTCCCCTCCTTACAGCGTGATGTGTGTGGCCCTCTCTCTTCAGTCCTTCCTTTTAAAGATCCAGACTTTCTTACTGCGCATCTGCATGCCCAGGCAGAGCTAAACTGAGCAGGAGGCAGCGTCAGAGCCTTCGTAAGGTTGTGCCCGTGCGATTTTTATCTCCAGACGAGGTAATGGCACGTGTTGCAAAGTGGTCTGCGACAGGACTTTGACCCCACAAGCCAACCTGTAGGGCACACTGGCGTCTCTCCTGGCAACAGCCAGAATCACTGAGACAGTGCGGAGCGCCTGTGCGTCCCGTGGAATAAGCACATGTGTCGTGTCTCCCATTCTTTAAACCCAAAGCGTTCAGAGTCTGAAAGTGCCTTCCTTGGGCATGGAAAATCAGCAGCATCCACCTTAAGGATGAACACAAAATAAAACACCTGGTGCTTTTACCAGGCCCACTGGGGCCTGTCCCCGCAGGCACCCCGGGGGGGGGCAGTGTTGGGGTCTCCTCCTGGGTCTGCCCTGACAAAAGCAGAGAGGAACTGCACTCGTGGCCCTTCCCGTTGCACCAGGAGCACTGGGGAGAAAGTGGTCACCATCCTTCCTGAAAACTGAAATGTCCCTTGGTGTCTTCCTTAAGAGCTTGGGTTCACCCCAGAACTTGGGTCTGCAGCTTCCTGTACGGGGAAGCCAGCACGCTGGACAGCAGCGAGACTGGTGTCTCCGTGGAGCTGAGAGCAGGGGCCTTGGGGGAGTTCACGAGGGCGCTGGCCACAGCGAGGTGCCGGCAGACCCTCACGGCCAGCACTCCGTAGAGGACGGCCCAGGGCAGCTGTATCAGGGAGAATGCGGGTGGCCTCTCCAGGAAGAGAGAGATTTGGACAACCATGGTTACATTCCACAGATTTTAACAAGAAAAATATAAAAGTAGTAACAAATGGGGTCATCAGACATGCTAGATGAATATAATCCTTCTTACATAAAAGAAAACCAAATTCAGCGAAAGCCCCCTAGGACGTGGCCAGAGCTCTGGTGGGTGCCAGGCCTCGGGGCCTCCCGGCTTGGCGAGACCCTTGTCCAGGAACTGGTCATTGCTCACAAGGCCTCGGTGAGAATCTCAAACTTCTAAAAGGCCATTTCTCGTTTTCGCGGCCTGCGTTTTCAGTGCTAGCTCCCAGTGGCCATAAAACGCCGAGTCCGCTCACACGCACCTCAAGGGAGAGGGCTGGGCATGGCCCCCCCGTGAGCAGCAGTCCCAGGACGCTGAAGTGCAGTTTCGGATTCTCCGTAAAAACGTGCTCTCTGGAAATCACGTAGCTAACTGAGAACTGGCACCTGCTACACCGGGCCAGTAAGTCTGAAGCTCTAGTAGATGCTTCTATTTTAAAGGAATTATTATATCTGACCCAGTAATTTGCCTTCCAGGAATCAATCCTAGGGAAATATTTATAAATTCAGATTTATAAATTTATCTTATACATATAAGATTTATATGTATAATGTAGTATCTTAAAATAAGGGGGGAAAGTCAACAACTTAAGTGCAGACAGCCTTTTAAAAAATATTTAACAGCATGAGAAAACGCTCATGGTATAAAATAGGAAAAGCACAATGTAAAATTATATAAGCTTGATATGTAATTTGGCATTCTCATTGTGTCAAAGGGCAGAGAAAAGACTGGAGGGAGACATGTCAGTATATTAACAGCAGTTATCTCTAGAAGGTGGGACTTCATATTTATTTCTACTCCCTCCCAGTTTTCTGTGAAAGCATGTATTACTCTTACAATCCACAGTATCCAGCGGATAAAACAGTAAATGTGGCAAACATTTTCTGCGGCAGACATTCTGCCTGGTGTGTCTGAACCCGGTCACAGGCACTGCAGGACGCAGTCTCTGTTCCCAGCGTGCTCTGGGGCGGCAGAGATGGGAATTCAGAGACCAAAATGCTAACAGCGAAATCTGCGCTGGTTGCGAGTCGTCCCGCCAGTCCCCTGCGCGTGGGAGTCGTTCCGTCAGCCGCAGCTCAGGGGATCAGCCCAGATGGTTCCACAGCTACAGAAACCGCCAGCCCCTGGCATGGTGGCAAAAGCCGCCCGTCACCGGGGAGGTTTTCCGTGTGGGGCTTGTGGAGGAAGCACAAGCTTCCCTCACCCGGAAGCATTGCTGGTGAAAGGTGCAATTTTATTAAAAGGAACGCATCCGTGCGTCTCCATTCCAAAGACAGCCCTGCGCAGGCCAGCGAGCCAGCGCTGAAGGCTCCCAGTTGGTTCGTAGTGTGTGGTTCAGACACTGTCATTATTCTTCAGGTGACTATAGTTTGTGCACGCCCTACTCACGACAAGGCAGCTCCCTCGGTGTGCACAGGGGGTACGCTTTTCTTTCACACATTCTTTAATATTGGATCCTGCCGCACAAGCCTGAGTGTGGAGCCTGGGAACACTCGCTTCTGCTCCAGGGAACCTCGGGGTGCCACTGTACAGACACAGGCGGGAGTCAGGGTAACTCGAGGACGTGAACCTGGGCTGCAGCAGCTCCGGGGTGGGCCCGCCAGAGCTGCAGTGTTCCCCGGGAGACGCCCCTCCCGAGAGGAGCTCTGGCCGGTGGCTCCCGCTACTGTGCCCAGAGTCAAGGGACTCTTGGTTCGTTCAGGCGAATACACAGCCGTGCTCACTGTAATTACAGTTTTAAATTTTATCATCTAGTAACTTAAGAAATCCTTGAAAATCGAGTTATGACCAGTTTACACCTGATTTTCAGTATTCCGAAATTACACGAAAATCTGAGGTCTTTGCAAAGGTAAAATGGGGGTTCTGCCTTTGAAAAGGGCTGGGGGGGGAGTTTTGTGGGCTGGACTTAGATCATCTTTGGAACTCGCTGGAACCCAGAGCTTCTATAACGTGATCCTGGTCTGCGAGTTTAGTGGCCTTGTGACGAATCAGTTCAACAGAACGGCAGAGGGTCCAGGGAGGAAAACCTCCTTCCGATTAGAAGCGTAGTCGTGCCTGGCGGTTGTGTTCACGGCATGCGTGTGATGGGCGTTTCCTTGGTGTCTCAGCACTGGGAAGAGTTAGAAGGAGCAAGTCTTTCCTTGCAGAGTCTTTCTGTGGCGACCAAGAGTCCGTTGGCCATCGCAAGACCAAAGCAGGTGCCCGTCACCTGCCACGGCTCTGACGCAGCAATGCCAGGGAACACAGCAGTATCCGGTTCCAGGACTGTGACCCCAAAGTGAGGGCTTTGCATGAAGTGCAGATCATCTTCTCCTTAGCACCGAGAGAGAGAACCGGGCGTTACAGAGGATCAGGAGC